>JALIZH010028878.1:0-10369 GCA_030522465.1 Rhipicephalus appendiculatus | reverse complement strand
AAGAATGGAGGGAAATGGGCAATCGGTGCTCAAAGTCCCCAAATTCCTACATCAACCCCAAAAAATTAATATCGGGTACTTGTGCTCACGAGATTTGTTAAAGGCAAACTGCGGCGTACTTTTTATCATATTAGGCTACTGCTGTTTTCAAATAGTATTGGCAGTCCTGCAACACATAGGGTGGTTAAGATTGCTTAGCCTTTAATTCAGTCAACTTTGATTCAATTCAGTGAAATACATTGTACCATAAATTTTTGATGCAGTGGGTAATAAGTGACTTTCTGCATACTAAAAGATTTGTGGCTTTTGCCCATGATTAGAGAGCTTGAAATGACCAATCAGACACCCTAGCGGTAACCCTTGCAGATAGTGTCATTAGGATCCGCCCACTAAAACCCATGATTAGACTTTCCTCACAGAATGGTCTGCTACATACCACGCCAACACCGTGAGTGAAGGCGAATGCACGTTCTGCAGAATGCTATCGCATTTTTAAAATAAGTGCGCGTGCATGGGGAATGTGCGGGGCAGGGTGCGCATGTGCTCGAATCATCAAATGTTAAGTTTTTTTTTTTTTTTTGTTTTGTTTACTTCACCTGGCATAATAGGGTAAACGGAAACCTGTAAAAGGGGGCAGGCATGCGTTTACACCAAGCCAAAAACCACAAGGAAAGGAGTCTCGTGAAGCTTTTTTAAAAAAAAAAAAAGATAACCGAAAACCCGGGATGCACTTGACCATGCGCCAGGCAACCGCCACAGTTTCGTGCACAGCACACCACCCATCATTCACCCGAGCCACGCAGACTGCCACACACCACCAGCCGCCACCCAGCCAAGTCACGAGACTTACGTGAGGCGCGGTGCCGGACTCCTTGAGAGCGTGTGAACACACATGGTAAACACTGCAGTTGAGGCACTCCCAAATGCCGTGATATTGCGCACATGTATGAAACACGCGACACAGCCAAACGCCCCTACTATGGACGCCTCTACAGCGAAATCAACATTAGAGTGATGTACTATCCCATATGTTCCAGCTATATGTTGCACAGAACTCACAGACTGAAACGTGAAAGTTTAGGGCTAAGTCATGCTCGCAATTTCGCTTCTAGCGTCTACTGTCCATGTCATGTCGACGTAATATTGACTCAAACACCGACATCAAAGCCAACATTGCCTTTAGCGACCCGATTTGAAGCGACATGACACGGCTATCATGAGAAATAGCTCATAGCAATCATTACATTAAAAAAAAATGTCGCATTTCAATTTGCGAGTACTGCACATTACAGCGCATGACATTTACAATGAAGTAACTTGCACATAACAACGAAAAAAAAAAGGCAAATCAAACAAGAAGCCTGGTTCTTTGTTAGACACAGCATGATGAAGCCAACAGAAATGACAGAGTACCTGAAGTTCCCGAACACTTCATTAATACAGATGTTCGATTACTACTGTCCACCATCATTAGCAAGTGTGGTACCAACCAGCAACACATTTACACATCATCAGAATACCTACCAACTCCTACTGGCAGAAAAGACATGCCTTGTACGACACAGGAACCTAACTTGACACTGTGGCAAACAGTGACTTCACAGTTATTAGCACACGGTCTTCAACATTAATTTTTTTGACATAATATTTTTTGGGACTCTTGTTGAAACAACTATAGTGATGACGATGCACTTGATGAGACACTTTAAGTTCAAGACACTGAACAGCGGTGTTATAGCAAAATGACACTTTGAATTGACTATATTTCGCCATAAGTAAACGCCCGAATACCAGGGTATTTAAAAAATTTTTGCTGTTAATGCCCTGACCTTTCAACATAGCTGTGTTTGAAGCATATGTAACTGTACATGCTGATTTGATGCCAGCTTCAACTTCTTTCACATGTATCAAATCATGAATTGTCCCTTTCTCGAGCCAGAAATAGTGAAAAAAAAAATAAATAAATAATAAGGAGGAAAAACTGATTATTCACTACAATACTTAATCAAACCGATGCAGGAAGCAAAGTTACCACCAGAAGTAATTCACAGGTATTCATACCCAAACTTCCTGCAATTAAAGCGGTATTTTGCTTTGTCACACAGACTTTTTAAACGATACTAGCCAGGTAGTTACTAGCACATTTTCAGCAACATATGAGAAGGAAGTTAACTTTAGAAGAGCTTCCTCAACCCTAGATTCTCCTCAACACTAGAGGCACCTAGTGCCAAGAGAGATCTACGTAACAGCCTCACCGAGTGAATGGCTGACGACGTTGATGAGCGCGGCTTGGAAGATGCAACGTATGCCAGGTACTGGATGACTTTCTTCGTGTTCTCGGTCTTGCCGGCGCCGGACTCGCCCCTGAAGGCAGGAACAGGTACAATTCAGTTGCTAGCCAGGGATACCAAGTGCAATTTTCTATTACACGTCCCCAATGGCAAGCTTAAGAAGGAGTACAGTAAACCAGATAACAAGCTTAACTAGTTATTTGGCAAATAACTAATCCAACAAGAACAATAAAGTACTAAGAAAATAAAAAAGAATGCCAGTAAAGCAGATATGCAACTACTGTCTTGTCACCATTCACTTTTCACAGTTTTTATACACTTTCGAATTACAAACCTATGCATTCAATGATACTTTGAAATTGCCAATGTTACACACACAGTCGTTCGTTTCCTAACGGCATGGTTGAGGCATGCATCGAGAACTGAAGCAGGCTAACAATTCGGAAGGCGATGCGCACGAGGCCCAATTACGCTATCGCGATCTACTCTTGAAGGCGAAGCTCAAATGTACATCCATTTTTACACACTTCCGAATGCACAGTTTCTTATATTTTTGAAGCAAAAAGGTTGTCAGGATCAAATCACATTGTCTAGAGAAGATCAGAACCACAGGAGGTCAAATCAGCCACTTCATGATTAAACCCAGAGTCAATAGTTGCTATGTAGTAATCAACGTCACAAGCAGTTAATCCTCAAGTTACGTAAAGAAAAAAAGGGAAATGAATGTCAGACAAAACAGTCGAGAAAAATTGTGTTCGGACTTACGTGCATAGAATGGACTGGTCCTCCCGATCTGCACACAAGAAAATGCAAGTTGCAATCAGTATCGGAGGTCTGTTGACACATCCCCCCCCCGCAAGCGCACAATTATGACCACAACAACTGAAACCATTTTTAGCATGAAGAGTGGAAAATTTGTCAATGAATAACAACACTGATGAAAGGGGCATGGGACTGACAGGAAAGACACTGAATCCCTCTGCCCCTTTCGTCAGTGTCATCATTCACTGACAATTTTTTTTCGCTCTTCATCCGAGGAATGTCACATCAGCGGTCCACGCTTCTAAAATTAAAACCGTCTTTGTGCTCTCAAAAATTAATCTATTTGGCGAAAGCAGATGCTGAAATCGGATGTATATTGAGAAAAATTCAATTTTTTTCAAGTATCACTCTTGCAGGAAGGCTCGTTGACATTCCCAAGTGAAGCTCCGTTACACCTAAGTTTGCTGCCTTCATAACAGCAGGGTGCACATTCAAGTTACTATGGTTACCAACTTACAGCAGAGGGACAGCGCAAAAACAGAACATGCCATGAAAATTCAAGAAACAGCACTAACTGTGCTGCATTAACAGTATTAGTTGGTTATGCCATGTCCTGTCTCTTGATAGTTTCTTTGCCATTATCTTTACCACCCTTTTGCAAGAGCCAACTAGTATCTATGCCAGCCAATTTCCCAATTCGAGCCCACCCCTCAATTCTGAAATTTTCGACTGCATGTGCCTTCCCTCTGCACTAATTATGTTACTCTAACAAATGGCTGGTTTATCTGTGCTAAACATTACTGCTACTAGACAAACTCCATTCCTCCCTCTTTACAAAAACTAGAGTATCAGCCGTATCTGTTCAGTCTAATCCATAGCATCACATTCTCGTCTTTAATTATTAAACCTTTGTTGCACCTTTTCATTCCGCTGCACTAAAAAAACAGCTGCACCATTTGAGGCGTAGTTATGTCGCACAATAACCATGGTCCATCTCGTGTGCCTTTTCTAGCTTTAACTAATGCTGTGTACCAGGTCATAAACGGCATGCACACCGTTAGCATTACAGAAAATTCTTGACGGTAAAGTTGCAAGTGCAGATTTTTCAAAAACAAAGGAAACACAAACGAGCCAAATGACAATTACTTCCTCGTGATAGAAAGGTGCACACCTTTTGGGGGTGTTCTCGTTTTTTTTTTTTTTTAATTAGAGAGCTTTCAAACAGGGGCCCCAATAGTTTGGGGCCTCAACCACTTTGCATGTGCTGGCTTTGGGCCACGCAGGAGGTAGGGGTATTCAAATAGGGACTCACAGTTATTGTTTATGGCTTGCACTTGCAGAGCCACAGTGGCCAGAAAGGAAAGCTACGATGAGTAATACTTAAGATACGGTAAAGGAATTTGCCTTCAGTACGTGTATTCTATAAAATTTTTATTTTAAAGGCACAGTGGTAAGTAATGAATTCACCAGTAGTCACCATCAATTATGCAAATCTACATTATTTGCCGTCATCAGCCAAGCCAATACAACTTTGACTCACTTGCCGTTATTAAGACTACCAACAATAGACCTTAAAAAAATCGGCAATTTTTTGTCCAATTTTCGTTGTATTCGCGAGATGCGAGAAAGCGATTAGCCTATATCAGCTGTTATTTATTCATAATGTCATCAGGTGCTCAGAAATCAGGTCAGTTTGGTCTTGGCTGAGAAGCCATTGCTTCAATGTGTGCTGCCACGTTTGACGCAATACTTCTGAGCCAGGCTTTGGGGCATAAGCTAAATTTGAGAAATGGTGTGCCCAACGCAAAACCCAAATACTGTTTTGGTCCCATGCATGCGCAGCGATTTTGACGCTATATTTGCTAAATGTTTGGGACACCTATCTGAAAACATCGATGTTACACCTGTGTTACACCAGCACCAACTTTATTGTTACTCCTTTGTAACACCCGTTACTTAAATGCTACACCTTTGTTATACCTGTTACTTTAATGCTACAACTTTGTCATGCCTGTTCTTTAGCGCTACACCTGTGTGACAATAGCCGGACTTTATTGTTACACCTCTGCTACACCTTGTCATTCCATTGCTTATTACAGTCCTTTTTGAGTAACCTCTAACAGGTTGCACACAAATGTGAAAGCAAATTAGAGGAAGAATGACTGCGCGAAGCTGCTCTACAGTTCACTGCAACAGTGCACACGCGAGGCAGTTGAAACGAGAGAAGCGGTAGTGAGGACAATGAATGCTTGTCACACAGTGCATGGGCTGGGGCCTGATGGTACACATTCCACAAACCAACGAGGCGTGCCCCGCGCCCGTCCTGCTGGCATGGCCGATCAACCGAGACGATGACAAAGCCTCCAAACGTGTGCAACAAGCTAGCACGTGCACGCAAACTACATGTAGTGGGAACATTACTAACCCGCATTACAAAAAGAAATAGACTACCTCAGTGCACAGCATGGCCGGAGCCTTCCCTCGATGAAACATATGTGGTTGTGGGCATTGGACTGTGCTATAAAACGTGCACTGACGTGCATGTGTGAATCTTGCTTCAAAATCTCATCTAGTTACAACAACATGTGACTATTTGCTGGAATTTGGACATTTGCTAATTGCACAGTGCCATATCAATGTAGTGTAAGCAGACAACCTGCTTGGGCTCCCCCAAACATGAACGAAACCAGATCTTAAAAATGAAGGAAAGACAAACTTTTACTCTTTGCCAAGAACAACCCATGTATCAGTCATACCAATTTTTAAAAGTTTTAATTTAACGACTGTGATATAATAGCCTGATGAGCCTTCCCAGAATTACGCCTTGGAAGTTTAAAGAAAAAAAAGTACAACAAATATTACATGCAAGCGACATTATTTCTTTATTTTGGCTTCCTTGCACTTAGTGTATAAGGTGCAATGCTTTGAAGTGTTTTACTTCACTTTCACATTGCCCCACTCCCACGTAATGGCCCTGTTGGGCTGCGATATCCTTCAAGCAAGTAGTACACAAGTAAACAAATGAAAAAAAAAAAAGAACACCAAATGAACTTCCTATACCTGTGAAGTGCGCTCTTTGGTTAATAAATCATCCAAAGCTTTGAATGAACCTTCGCATGCACCCCAAGTGAATACATTTATTTACTGCATTTTTCGTTTCGTATTTACAGTATTTGCAGCAAGACGTGTCCACACTGCACACACAAAGAGCGTAACATGCGCAACCTCTTTTGCACCCCCGCCTTACTACGTGACTTGTTATCACATCCTCCCCCGCTGCTCGACGAGAGGACTGCACCCTTTCTGACTTCCTTCCATCTCCGCTCACACCTCGGCACGAGCCCTGGCTTCGAGATCGCACGTGGCAGCAGCTGACAGCTTTATCAAAACGCCTCCGGAGCAACAACAACGAGAAAAACACAAAGACGAAAGCACAAAGACGAAAGTACGTCCGGGAAATCAACTTCCTGCGCTCTGCGTGCACTTCCCAAACGGATGGTTGTACGAGCAGAGCTTTCCTGCACAGGGCTTGCACCGATGCTGTGGCAGAAACGTCGCCGCACACAGCAAATCACTGCTGATGAGCGTAAAAACTTTCCGTGCAGCGACTAATAAGAGGTTGGCTCACAATGATGCCACTCTTAAGTGCCTTCTGTTACTTTGTCCTGCAATTCATGCTTGCAGGTGAAAGTGAAAAAGTTGATCGTAACAGCAAGAATGCTTAAAGGGGTACTGTTATGAAAATTTCCAGTTCTTTTTGCATCAAATGAAAGGCCAAGTCCTCACCAGCCAAGAAAGTGTACTGGTAAGTGTGAGTGCACCCTGAAAAATTAATTACAACATGTTTTTAAAAACAAGTTTCGGTTCCTACTGAACCCCGACATCACGATCATCGTGCAAGCATGTGATGAGCTGCTCATCACATGCTTGCACGAGATATGCAAGGTTTACCTGGCAGCTCCACAGCGTGGCTCCGTAAGTGACACGCAAGTGGCAATTTTGAATATTTTTCACGACACACAAGTGGCCATTTTGAATGTTTTTCAGCACCTGATGTCATCACAAATAGCCATACTGGTGCGTGAAGTCATCAGAAATGCCACTGTAGCCTGACGACACGAGAGTGTCTACGTCAGTAGGTGCGCCATTCAAAAATCAACCTTAATGTAAAAAGAAAATATCTAATCATTTACTGAACTTCACACTTGACCAGAGCCGTCTGTATACAGGAGATTTGTATGGCAGAGTAAACTTGAACTTCGAAAATTGGTGTCAGTGTCCCCTTTTGGTGTAAGCACCCCTTAAAAGAAAGTGGAGTTTTGTTTTCACAGCCTTTGGTGAATACATGGAGGTAGTGGTGTCACCACCTGGAGCCATGGCCTGCCACAACAGTTCTACCCAGACACCTTGCTTCAAGCACCGAAGTACCGTGTTAGGCTCAGCGTGGAGTGTGTTCTGTAGCTAGCGACTTGTTACTTCTTTTCTACATGTAAGCACGTGCTTACTTGTTTATTTTGTGTTACCAGGCATTAATACAGGAATATGCAATATTTATGACTTTGCAAATTAAAAATTTCAACTCTTTCCTGTTTTCTGTAGTCGTAACATAGTGTTAATGTTGCACTCAGTACCTTCTGAAGCTTCTCTAATTGTCTGGAGACCTTTTCAATTTTCAGTTCAGGGGCCCAATGGCCTCGACTAACCACTTGACCCCCCCACTTTTGTTCCTCCAGGTATGGGACTGGCCAACTGTGCCGCCCAATGCTGCACTGATGATGTCCCATCTC
Source organism: Rhipicephalus appendiculatus (assembly GCA_030522465.1). Lineage (NCBI taxonomy): Eukaryota > Metazoa > Arthropoda > Arachnida > Ixodida > Ixodidae > Rhipicephalus > Rhipicephalus appendiculatus. The sequence goes on along the minus strand of JALIZH010028878.1, from coordinate 2,529 downwards.
ATTTTGTCAAGGCAGCGTTATGCAAGCTCTTTGCCATTTAATCACCCCCCCCCTCCACCCAAATACTGTGCAGCATGTCTCTGAGCATTGAAATGGAGTCAGTTTGCTGTGCATCATTGCATGCCACCCCAACCACCTCTCGAAATGCACTCGACTGGTGTGACTCTGTACTGCCCAAGACTCCCAAGTGTCACTCAGCAACTGCTGCACCAGGTGTCAGTGTGGTAATTTTGTAACATGAAATTCTCACACAATCTTTGCTAAACATTTTCTTTCTGGTGCAATGCTTGAAACATGAAGAAAGGACAGAAAAAAAGAGAGAGAGGAGTGCCAACTACCGACCGTTTATTGAGGGTAAAGGCTGGAAAAGTAAACTTCCAAACATGCGCAGTGGGGTGAAAGAATAAAGTCAGAGATGTCATCACGTAAGCTGCCCATTAAAAAAGCATAACTCAGATCTATATAGCACAATTGATGTGTCACTGACACAGGTGCACCCATCTCTTTTAATGTGAAACGCTTCTAATAGTTCCCATACAATTTGAACTCATGACCAGCGCATGGCCTAACATGCGCTGGAAGATGTGCACAGTCACTTTCACAAATGCTCTTGGCATGCTCCCTCAGGCAGATGTCAATACACTGCCTCATTTGTACAATGTAAAACGTGCCACAGCTCGGGGAACTTCGTAAATGGCACTTTTAACACAACACCTGAAAGGTTTCACCAGCAAGGGTGCCTGAAAGGCGAAAACTTTCAGGCACCCTTGCTGCCTAGCATGAGTGATTCGCTGGCACAACTGTGCCACTTTATTCGGAGCAGAAAACACAACAGGAATTCCACATCCTAGTGGCTACCTTCTTCAGGTTACCTCGTGCACATGCATTCGAGCATGTGCTCCAGTGTCTCTTTCCTCTATCCTTTGTTCAAGTTTCAAGCATTGTGCCAGAAATAACATGCTTAGCAAACTTAGGCATTAACTCGTTCAGAACAATTTCTTCTAACACAAACTATACGGCCTGAACGTCAAGAGATAATTTTCAAGTGAAAGGCAAACGACGGTGAACTGGCACCCACCTTGCAACATGCTGCGGTAGGAACCATCGGTGACGGCGAATATGTGGGGAGGCACTTCATGGCGTTTCTTGCCCTTAAATAGCTCTATTACTTTTTCTCGGTGTAGATTGGCAGCTTCTTGTACGGGTTGACGACCACGCAGAACAGGCCAGAGTATGTCTGTAATGAACAAGATGAGATGGCACGGTTAGGTTTGGCGATCACTAGCAAACTTAACAAGAGAAATAAAACAAAGGATGAAATTTATGAGACGTTTGGAACGAGGTATTGCGAGCCAGTACAATTCCCATAAGTGCGCGCAGGGTTCCCCTTCAGGGGGGGGCGAAGGTTCATTGCAGCGCCCCCCCTTGCCTATTAAGTCAATGTATTAAGTCAATGACTTTGCACCCCCCCTCTTCTTAGGTAACTAGAGGGGGCGGTCGCCCCCCTGCCCCCCCTCGTGCGCACGCCTATGACAATTCCCTTTGTTGCATGATTTCAAGGCAGCAGAGTAATGATATATAAGGTTTAATGGGTATTTAATAATTATTCGTTCTGTGTTCCTTTCATGTTATTGATTTTCAGTCCATATTTCATGTTGTTCACATTCATGTCGTTGACTTCATGGTATTGCAGATCGCATGTCTTGAAACAGGAAAATCACCAAGAGAAAATTTTCATTTCGGACTTTTGCAGTTCTGTGGTGGTCACTTTGCCATAGCTCATGTTCATAACTTACGATGTAGTGCAGTTTAAATTCTACTGTGTGTCTTCAACTACTTTCACATAATTTCACACAATACAAAGAGGAAAGTCTTACAAAATAATTGACCGGTTGCTTGACAGTGCTCGGCAACGCCAAAAGTTGTTAGAAGAGATATTGAGAGTATGCATGCGTGCTTGTGATGTGCGCGTGTGCCGAGAACAACATCCGGATGCGACCTGTATCGTCGCCTTTGGCAGCCTGCTTATAAGCGCAACAGCGCCGGGGTGGGCGCACGTTCGGAAAAAACCACACGGGAAGCATATATGTACCGCTCGATTTATGCGCCATAAACAACACCTCGTGTTGTTGGCCGGGCGCCCTTCATTCTTCCGAGACCCCACGGGCGTACAAGAGTCGAGTCGTCGTCGTCAGCGAAGAAGAAGAAGAAGAAGAAGAAAGGGAGCGTGACGCAAACCCATACCTCCCAGCGCGTACGCAAAAACAACAATAAGAGGGGTCACAACACGCGGGAGGACGCAATAAAAACGGCCCACAAAGGCAGGGCGGCGGCAGAACGGACGCCGCTCTTCCCCCTACACTCTCCAAAAGTCATCGGCAAGGTTAGAGCGCGCGTGCCCGCGCTGCGAACCGTTCTCTCTCTGCGCAGCACGCAACCCCCCTTTCATGGCCCGACACCGATGACGTCATAAAGCTAAGCGTTTAGTCTGCCCAAGCGATGCTGATATCTACGAAGAAAGGAGGAGAG
>JALIZH010028877.1:0-24595 GCA_030522465.1 Rhipicephalus appendiculatus | reverse complement strand
CAATCGTAGCATTCTTGCTTTGTTTATTGTAAGCTAGTGACTCGACCCTGCGACGTTCTCAAACATGCACATTGAAATAAGCAATCAGTGAAGTATAGACGCAATGGGCATGTTTTTGCATGTTTGGGTACTTGGCATGTTTTTGGGTACTTTGCCCCTTGTCACATTTTTCGCATTTTGAATAAATCGAAAGTGCTACAAACCTCTGCTTGTCAACATGTATGCTGATTTTCTCTACATTAGTGAAACGCGGCTTCGTTTCATTTAATCAGAGCACCACAGTGCAATTTTCATTAAGAAATTAGTTGAATCGCGCCGTGCAAACGTAGCCCGTCCAGGAGGCTGAGTAACTCATGTTGTGATTTGTAAAAGTGCCACCAGCTCAAAGACGGGAGATACCCGATTGCCCTTGCGTAGCTGCACAATGTAAAAGTGCGACACACTTTCGCTCGTGCAATGTCTATGTAGCATGAACTGGTGAAATTTACACGTAGGAAATGAGCACAGCGTGGTTACAATCTCTGGAGGTAAGACTACAGGTTAAACGCTAGAGATCGGTTGGTATTCACGCGGCACATGGACGTTACCTTGCGAAAGCTTCGTCATTCCCGATTTCAAGTGTTGCCGAAGCTCTGTGAGGTGGGCTGCAGCGGACTGAATGATTGTAAACTGTAAACAGGAATGCAGAGCTTTTCTCTTTTTTTTTCTTTTTTGTAATGCGGTCGTATCAAACTCCCGCGGCTTAGGGTGGTCTGGTTGTAAACAGCGCGATCCGCGCTGGCTCAACTCTCGCTGTGAGACTTCAGTTTGCGAGTTGGTGCATTTTTGAGGTTTGCGAAGGGCCACAAATCTAAGTAAATATATTTTGCCTGAATAAACACTCTCGTGCACCATTGCCTGAGGTAAGGAACCGCGCTGGAACGACGTATGCAGCGAATATTGCTTTATCGGCACGAATTGCAGCCTAGCTATCTTTAAAAAGATACGCGAAAGTAAGTTTTTCTCTCGCTTATGCGTTATTCACATTGTATGTCAGGTGAAGTATGAATGGTAGTTTAATTATTGCGGTTTGGTGCAACACAAGCTGTTGCCTCGAACCGGCACAGCATTCAGCCGAGCGCAGCGCGCGCGCACGGATGCCCCCTCGTTGACTGCAGCGAGCCTAGCGGCAGCTTTTGTCCCTGTATGAAACTGCGGGCGGAGTTTCGTGACCAGAAAAAGCATTGAAGGACTCTGGACGCACGTATAAATGCCGACGCGCTTCACCGCTTGCCAGTTGATCGACGGCCGGCGCTCTGCTCGCCGCTATCAGTGCCAGCGTGTATTGCTGTAATCTTACTTTCTGTTTACCGGCCACAAGTTCGGCCTAATAAACAGTTTCATCTTGGACACGTCGCCTGCTGCCTTCGTCGACGTCACACCCACGTGACAATATACAATATTTCAAGAATACATACGCAAAAACCAAGACAGCCAGTGCCACTACAATGAATAGAGTACCGGAATGACGCATCTTGCTATTATACGTTGCTTTACTGTCCTACTGAAACGCATTCCTTCAGACATTTATATAACGAGCATGACACTTATATCACAATCGATAAAAAAGCTTCTCGCTCTGTCAGCAAATAGGGAGCCCCGTCTGACTTGGAAAACTTATTTATTGCCGGCAAACGACAACATGAGGGGCAAAGACAACACGAGGCGCATTGTGTTGTCTCTGTCGAGCTCGTGTCTTTGTCAGGCAACGCTAAGTATGTTATCCAAGTAAGAAAGCTAACAAGCAAAACATACGGCAACTCCTTTTGGGTTTATCTTTAGGACGACTACAACAGTTGCGAGCTTCAGTTTTGCAAACAAGGCCGTCACGTTGGAGGTTGGAAGGGTCACGTTAGTAAACACAGTGCTTCAGGTAGATATTGTTTTGCTGCCGTCTTCCACTTTGGTAGTCTTACATAAAGCAAGAATGAGACTAACATGGTGAGCATGAAAAGTGCTCGCTTGTATCCTGTAATGCAGGATAAGTTTTTCACGTAGAAATGTGTGCAGGAACATTATGCGAAGATTTACTACTCCATCATTTTTTTAATTACTATTTCACTCATTGAAATATTGAGCGGGAGGTTAACCGTTTCCCTACGCAGTTTGGTGACCGAAAACGATAAAAAATTACAGCCGTGGTGGACCGCGGCATAAAACACGAAAGTGCTTTATGCCGGGGTACACCACGGCTCAACCGACGTATTTCCGTCACGGATATGCCGTTGTCAAATATATAAAACCACTCGGCCACCAGGCGTACTTCTTCAGCTTACAAACGGCGAGCTATTTATATACACCATATACCGTCGGCGGTCATCAGAGCGCCGTGATTTCAACGCGTTTTTGTCACCACTAGCGAGATGGCACGAAGGCAAGCGTGGAGGGCGCGCCCTAAAGGTCGTCGCCCATCTCGTTGCGATGCGCACGCGCCTCCACAGAGCGTGACGCTCGTGCGGGCGCGTTTGCCTCGTGATTGGGGCATTGGCACCCTTTGTACGTCTTGTGCTTCCATGGCAAGTTTGCTTTAGAGTTACAGTGGTTATAGAGTGCACGAAGGTCACTTCCCTCGCCGCATCAGTCGCGTTTCCGAAAGGAGCGCTCTGCTCACACACCAAGTAACAATTGTGGCAGTTGTTCGCGCCCTTCCTTTGTATACAAGTGCGTTCGTTCCGTGCGTCTTTGTATTTGAGCAGCGCACTTTAGGTGTCGAGTTGTGACAGCTGTTAGCCCGCGCTCGTCCTGCGTATGCTCATTTAGAGCGTCCTTTGTGCTTGAGGTGCGCGCTGCAAGTTTCGAGCCGCTTATCGTTCTTCACGTGACATTACAATTTAAAACACTCAACTACATCTGTGAAGATACGTTTCACTTTCGCGTTATACCGATCCCTATGACAGATGCATCAGCCATTTTGTTTTTTTTTTGCTTGTTTGAATCTACGTGTCATGAAACATCTAAACATTCACCGACGATTACGATACTGCCTACGCGAATACTGAGCGCAGTTTCGTGTTGGAGCGACGCCAACTGTGTTTGAGTCCTTGCCTATCCGTAGTTGTAGCAATGTAGCATTCGCTACACATTGCCACAAACGCACACCACTCAGCGTACTCCAGGCGTCGCGAACCACGCGAAACGCCGACAACTCCGTTACGACATGCAAAGCCAGACGCAGTGCACGTGCCAGCCATTCATGGGCACGAGCTTCGACCGAGGGGCGAGCGCGCGACGGAGGAAGAAAACGAGGTTAGAGGCCACTGGCTCGTGATATCGACAGACACCGTGTTCGCACTCTTTCGCCCTCGTTCGCTTTATCGTTTAGGCTGACGCCAGAGAACGGCGACGCCGCTCAATGCAGAAACGGGCGCCTAAAAGCTGCGCTCTAAAAAATTATTAAAAGGCTCTTTATTCGCAAGATACATGCTAAACACTTTTGAAGATATGCGAATGATTGGCTTCATTGCACTGCGCAACGAAAATTGCCGTAACATCTCCAGTGTTCTGTGCAGAAAATGACTTTTTATTTAAAAAAGAATAAATAATGCGCAGTGACAAGCTAGTTCGTGCAAACATGCCTTGGAAGCGCCAGTGCAGGGCTCGCTTACGTCTAATAGTGTCCAGTGCCGCTTCTTTGACGTCGTCGTCAGAATCCGATGTTTTAGAGAAACTATGCTGCTTTGTGTATTCTCTGAGACATTTGCAGGATAACTTAAAATTTTCCTTATTTCATAAAACTACAGCAAACAAGAGCATTTTTGCTGTATTCTTTTTTAAATGCGAAGCATTTCTTAGCGAACTGCGGCGACTTTGATCGTATCTAGCCGCTAACGGCTTTGTGCCCTCCTGGCAGTTCGGTTATGGGATTTATACCCGAATTCGTATGGCCTAACATCACTATATGACGAACATAAATGACTGGTCATGTCATCAAAATTATGAATTACTTGTCATGAACAGCATGGTTACATGCCATGGCCGTGGTGCTCTGGCGGCCGTTTAGGTAACATGGTATGTTCCAAAATTGCTATGACCAAACATATCTGCATGAATAGCAAAAATGGCAGGTGGTAATATGAAAATCGTCACTTGCATGTCATGTATAGCATGACATATACGCCATGCTCATTGGGTGTTAGTGGCTGTTTCACTAGCTTGACATGTATGAAATTTGATGTTGGGTGACGTGACTGTATAACGAACATTAACTACAGGTGGTAATATGAAAAGCATGACATGTCATGTCAGCATGACTTGCATACCACGCTCATGGGGCGCTCGCGGCCAGTTCGCTAGCCTGATACACCAAATTTGGTATTGCCTGACGTGTCTGTACAACGAACATAGATGGCTGGTCATATCATGAAAATCATGATTACTTGTCATGAACAGTATGGTTCACATGCCATGGCCGTGGTGCTCTAACGGCCGTTTCTGCAATATGGTATATTCCAAAACTGCTATGACGAGACATTTCTGTATGACTAACATAAATGACAGGTGGTAATATGAAAATAATGACGTCCAAGTCATGTACAGCATGACTTGCATCAGCATGACTTGCATGACACGCTCATCGTGCGCTCACAGCCCTTTCCCTAGCATGATAAGGACCAAATTTGGTATTGCGCGACGTTACTGTATGACGAACATAAATGGTAATTGGTAATATGAAAATCATGAGATATTATGTGCAGCATGATGACTTGCATGCCATGCTCATGGTGCGCTCGTTGTTGTTTGCTGGCTTGATATACACCAAATTTGGCATTGCGTGTCATGACTGTACAACGAACATAGATGACAGGTAGTAGCATGAAAACCATGACATGGGTGTCATTTACGGCATGTATTGCATGCCACGCGCATGGTGTACTTGCGTCCAGTTCGCTAGCTTGATATGCACTAAAATTGGTATTTCGTGACGTGACTGTATGAGGAACACAAATGACAGTTGGTAACATGAAAAGCATGACATGCATGTCATGTACAACGTGATTTACATGCCATGCTCATGGTGCGCTCGCGGCCGTTTCGCTGGCTTGATATACACCAAAATTGGCATTGCGTGACGTGACTATTACGAACATGAATGACAGGTCCCAACATGTAAATCATGACATTCATGTTATGCACAGCATGATTTGCTCCTTGCTAGCTCCTTCGCATTACATCAATTCCCACAATGCGTGGGATCTGCCGGTTGCTTTTTTTTTTTAAAAGTGCGGCTTACTTTCCCTGTGATCGCGAGCGCGCGCTCAGGCAGGTGGCGGCCGCTCGCGGCGGCCGCAGTAGCTGTACAGGTAACGATGCTCAAATCAGCCGAGTCTCTCTGGAGCGTCCAGTGCAAACAGACTTGTTCTTTTGAGCTCTTGCGTCTGCGAGAGACACTGTGGCGTCTCTTGCAACGCTGCCGGCTTTCTTCGATTTTGTGTATGTACTTTTCAGCAGTGAGTGTGAGTCGCCCCGGTGAGACTCACTGAGTGACTGTGACTGTTCTTTCAACGACCATCGGTAATTTGTTTCGTGCCGCGTGTTTCCTACGGCAAAGCACGAACGCTCCCATGGATGAGTTGGCAACCCATCCTTCGCGCGACCCTTGCAAGTGCCATTGCCGCTCGGCTAGTGCGTCAGCTGCGTCCTTGGTGCCCACCAGCTATGAGGAGCTCCGACTCTGTGAGGCACTCCAAGTGAACGCCGCGACTATCGTGGACTTGTGGCAGAGGAGACTCCGTGTTTTCGGCCCTCCCTATGTTGCATCAGTAGCACTCGTCTAGAAAAGATAAAGCTCTTAAAACGTGCTATTAATTCCTCTAACTGCGCTCGCTCGATGCGTTCGAGAATTTTTCGGCAATGGATTCGTTAGGCAGTAAACTCCCATACTGAGGTAATTCCATGATTACTTGAAAAACCGGCAGATCACGCATTGTTGGAATCGATGCATTGCGAAGCAGTCAGTAAGAAGCAAATCATGCTGTACGTAACATGCATGTCATGACTGACAAGTTGGGACCTGTCATTGATGTTCGTCATAGAGTCACGTCACGCCATACCGATTTTAGTGTATACCAAGCTACCTAAACGGCCGCGAGCACACGGTAAGCATGGCATGTAAATCGCGTTGTACATGACATGCATGTCATGATTTTCATGATATCGCCTGTAACTTATGTTCGTCATACAGTCACGTCGCCAAATACCAATTTTGGGTATATTAAGCTAGCGAACTGGACTCAAGCCCACCACGAGCGTGGCATGCAAATGGCGTTGTACATGGCATGTCATGATTTTCATATAGCCGCTTGGCATTTATGTTCGCTGTACAATCACGTCACTTAATATCAATTTTGGTGTATATCAAGCAAGTGAACTCGCCGCGAGCGTGCCATGAGCGTGGCATGCAAGTCATGTTCCACATTACATGTCATGATTTCCATATTACCACTTGTCTTTTATGTTCTTCATACAGTGACGTCACGCAATACCACACTTTGTGTATATAGAGCTAGCGAAACGGCCGTCAGCGCACCATGAGCGTGGCATGTAAATCATGTTGTACATGACATACACGTGATGATTTTCATATTACGGCATTTAACCCATTAGGGCCCACTGTACTTTAAAAAGTACACTTCCTTTTTCGGGAATAGAAAATACAAAACAGAATATTCTGATCTTGCTCATTAGATTTTTCGATGCCAAAGGTTGCAGCAAGATAATCCCAATTTGGAATATTGACTCGGTTATATTTTTTCCGTTTTATGAGTCGTCAAACTTTAGGAAAATGAGAGCCTGTTAAACGAACGTGGTCAGTACTACATTTTCTAAATTAATTTGAAGTTTTATATTATATATGTTGAAAAAAACAGACTGCTTCTGCTTCAGCAAGAGCAATTCAATGTTTGCATAGCGCGAGAAGCGTATAGAGTGCATAGTTTTGCTGTGAGTAGTAACCAAATGTTGCTGTACTTTATTTAGTACACTGGGACTTCGTGGGAGCATACATGTAACTCTTGTTGTGCGTTGCATCGTAGATTGAACAGCCTTTTTTTTTTATGAATGCCGTTTTTTTCGGTTACCTCAGACTCATGAGGCTGCGAAAGATGTCGCTGTGAATATACGAGAGAATCTTCATGTTTTAATTCTCGATTCTGATCCTAACATGGGAACTTAGAAGGAGGAGGGGAGTGACGGCGGTACGAATGGATGCTCTCTGCTAACGATAAAAAAACATGGAACAAAAGGAACGTGGGTAAGATAACTTCTGTTTTGACTCAGGGAAGCAGCTTTGTTTCGGAAATGGCAAAGACAAGAGCATAGTTGCCATGCTGACGAAAGGCTACCCAGTTGAGTCACTATGCTCTCTATCGTGGTGGCCAGTCACTGAAAAAAAAACGCAGTGCCACTGTCCTCCCTTCTTCATCCGCAGTAACAATGCCATGAGGGGGGTTTGAGCTCTACGATCAAGCTGCGAATGACTAGAAAATGTTCATCCCTGAGAAAAAAGTGGTACCAGCCCCTATTTACCCAGATGATCAAATTAGCCGCAGACAACGCATAAAGGGTCTGCTACCACCCTGGCGGCTTTAGCAGACCCTCTACGCGTTGACTATCGTACTTTAGTCGCATAACAGCAAAACAGTGACTGCGCCTTGTTGTACCCAACAGAAGCATCAAAGATCTCCAGCGTCCACTGTGCTTGCTATTACCCTCTATACGGACATTTTCACAAGAAGCTGGCAAAACAGTTGAATTCTGCCACAATACACCAAAATGATGTCGCCAAAAGCGTGACGTTACGCTTTTCATAAAGCACTAGTCCTTGACTAAGATGCATGGGCCAAGATAACTTTGTTATTCGTTTGGCAAGGGCCCAGCGTACTCGCCATTCTTGCATCAAGTCACCTTGCCGATTGCTATCTCGAAGGCCCAGCGTACTTTTTATAGTACAGTATCATAACTCCTGAAAAAATACACGTAACTCTATGAAAATTTGCACGTGTGGTTGTCTGGTGTGGTTAATTAACTATGCAAAGTATCAATAAAATCGGACGAGTAGTTCTTCCGTGGGCCTTAATGGGTTAATTTATGTTGGTCATGAAGAAATGTCTCATCATACCAATTTTTTGATATATCAAGTTAAGAAAACCAGACGTGCATGTTTGTCATGCAGTCATGTTATGTCATACCAAGTTTGGTATAAATCCCATTAAGGATACGGTCTGGAGAGCACGAAGTCGTAGGCGGCTAAGATAGATAGATAGATAGATAGATAGATAGATAGATAGATAGATAGATAGATAGATAGATAGATAGATAGATAGATAGATAGATAGATAGATAGATAGATAGATAGATAGATAGATACGCTCCAACTCGCTGATGTTTTGCATAAAAAAAAACGCGTGAGGACCCCCTCAGCACCCAAGAATGCCCAAACTAAGATGAAGACACGTATCACTTGGATGTTTTGATTTATTTCCGCGAACGATGTATCAAACATCATTTTTTATATTTACTTCAGTGAGTGTCATGCAAAAGCGCAATAGTGTTCTGGGTCGCCCTTTGTATCAAAAGAAATGCCTGGCTGACATTCGCAATGACGGGGGCAACCTTCTCCGTGCGAATTACACTGGAAAAAGAAATAGCAGGTCATATTATTAGTATGATACAAGCACATCAAAGGAATTATATCTCTGCTTCTATTCCATATATAAAACGAAAGCGACAGTATATATATATATATATATATATATATATATATATATATATATATATATATATATATATATATATATATATCTTTGACAAAGGCTGGTCCACCAGCCGAAACGTCAGAAAATATACCGTGCAAAACCAACGTGCGTCGTACTCTCTTTTGTTCCTTATTCTACCGGGGCCAGCGTTATTTCCTTGCTGCAACTATATATATATATATATATATATATATATATATATATATGGGTCATTCAATATCAAGTGTACCAGATCAGGTTTCGACCATCTCCGATCATGCTGACAAAAATTCTGCAGGTATATGTGAATGTGAGAAGTAGCTATTGATGCGTAATATTTCGCAAAAAAAAAAAACCGCCAGGCCTGCGCGGAACGCACAGCACAGTCACAGCGAAAGCTGGAAGAGTGGCCTTTCTGGAGCCTTTTTTAAACCCTCTTGGGGCAACTACTACAAGCACACTTGCGTGGTACCCACTACGCCATAAATCATCAAAACTTTTGTGTAGTGGGGAAGCGTCCTCTATACTCTGTTTCAGAAGTTCCCTTCAGCACTGTGGAGGCTACAGGGCCCATTAGCCAATAGGAAGGGTTATTAGCCCCTCCACATGTATCCATCCGCACCGCGTCGTCTGGTAGCAGCCCCCCTGCCATCTGCGTGCACACGTTCGGCGAGCAGACGGCAGCGCCGAAAAAAAATAGAACATGGCTGCACGCATCGAGGCTGCTGCTCTCCGCTTCGAGTTTATCACGTCGTCGTCGTGCGTTCTGTGACCCATAAGTTCCCAACAGACGCTTGTATTTGCTTTAGATTTATGTCTTGGAGCTTCGGGAGCAATGTATTCGTGACAACATTGCTCTATTTCTATGAACCGCTATTAAATTATCGGTGCGTTAGGCTTAGCAGGCGTGGTTAGAGCAATATCTTATCTCGCCAATAACGACAGAGCGTCCCTGGTGCTTTGTCCTGATCGTGAGATGGCGCAAAGCGATAGCTCATGACACCATTCATTTGTTGCTGTGAGCTTTTAGAGCGAGCGTCAAGGGCAAGTTCGGATCGAAGGGGGTGGTCGCGTCTGCATGGGCGCTGCCACGTTGATCTTTAACCACTGTTACCGACGGTTACTGATGCAACAATTAAAGAAATACGACGTAAATACGATGAAGAATAAACAAATTACTTATTGATGTGCAGAAGCAGATGCTAAAGAAGGGCAAATGTCTCAACCTTGCCAACTGCAAGGCAATTATATCTGGATCTATGTTTTCCTGCGCAAGCGTGTGGCTTGTTTACACTCCGTAGCTTTGGCAGTGCTGAACGGTAGTGGTGAAACAGAGCATATGTCATTATTCGTCATCCTTCGGGAAAGCACGGTAGCCGCTACACACTTGTAACGCATTATATGCAATTTGTTGCTGTGACTGACGACGATCAAAATTATGTCTGTGGCTTTTGTAATGGGTTGGAGCATTCAACGACACATTCGTTACGCCGTTCGCATTGTGTGACGCCTGGTTGTTCCTTTACTGTTCTAAAACGCTTTATTACACATGTTAGCGCGATTCCTTACCCGACATCAAGCCTGCATAGGGTAAGTTTGCAACGGAATGTGAAGCACCCAATCAGAGAAGACCTTCCCATAGGTGCCTCCGTTTCAAAAAAGAGCCCTACCATTAATACTCCATATGATCTCTTTATGTCATTAGGACTTTATTCGCTATGGAAAAGTCGCATGAGTGGCAGACGCGCCGAGCCACCACGGTCGACGAGGTCTGTCTTCCGAGAAGAAGCTGCTCAATTAAGCAGTGTTGTTGAGACTTTTGAACCCGTTCCGGAGTGGCTTACCCTCCTGGACGATTGTGTGTGTTTGCCTGACTTTTGACTTTTGAAATACCTCCTACTGCTTGGAACAATGTGGGAGGTGTATATGTTAAGGTAATTCTAATACGAAGAATTATGCTGTGCGCCGTTCAAAACAATTACCGGGGTTGATTCCACGCATTAAAGAAAGAAAAACGGCTTAGCTAAGTGGTAGAGTACTGGGCTGCTACGCAGAGGGCATGCGTTCGATTCCTATTCTGTCCTTGGTATTGTTTTTTAATCTTTTTTCTTATATTGAGTGATAGTGGTTACGGACACCGGCGGCGGCGGCGGCGGAAAACTACGGCGTAAAAATGGCACTTGCTGTGATCTCATAGGAGCTTTCGCTGTAAAAAATTGTGTTGCCTAGAGGGCTCTTCGAACTTTGGACACCCAATTGAAACTGTGTCGAGCTAAACAATTTATATAATATTACTCGTCTGAGTCATTACTACGAAACAATTTTTTCCTTAATCTGAAGGCGCTGATATTTCATGACTACGACAGTTTATTCATTTTTGTCTTAACTTTCTTTATTCTCGGCATTGGCGAAAAATTGCGATATGCTGCATGTTTAGCGTACTTTATAAAAAGCAAAGATTTTTTTCGTGAGTAATATATTCACATTATGTGTTCTATGGGTTCCTATAATAAATTTTCAAACTACTTCGGGAGCGTATGAAGCAAGAACATTGCCACAACATTGTGACAAAGTTGAAAAAATAGCATTCTGACTCATATTGCTGCTTCACTTTCACAATTTAGCGTGCCAAGTAAAAATATGGCTCATATATTGCCTAGTATTCTTTGTTCGTAAGACATACAGAGAGTTTCAAACGAGTAGTTTCTGTTTTAAGGGAGAAAAAAACTTTCCAACTGAACAACTAAAAGGTAGTAGGAAGTTTGCCTTTGCCTCGCCTTCACTGCATAGCACTTCAGCGCAAGATTCTAGCCGGGGCTTTTTGGCTGCTGATTATGGAAAATAATGCAACAGCTTGTCACTTGTTTTGGTAATACTGCTGTATATAACGTCAAAAAGGGCAATAGTGCTATTTCTTTATGGAACAGTATCTTCCCCCCTTGGATCATTAAAAGGCAGGTTATATTCAACCGCTTCATAGTCACAAGGGGCAGCATTATAATGTAGTCGATGGCCTGCAATTTGGAAGTGAATTAAACTAACTTGGAGGGGAGAGGTGCATGGTGGGTCAGCTTGAAGGAATACAGTGTCATTAGCCAGCCGGAAGGGACAGACGGGCGTCTGAGTGAACGCTTTCTGCTCCTCACAGAACTTCGCAGCACCAGGCCGAAGCCGAAATAATTCTCGCGGAAGTGCCGACGGCAGAGGTACGTTACTGCTAATAGCTGTTTACCAGTAGGAAGTCTCGTAATCCAAGCTTCTCGCAATATCTTATTCTGACGACACGCGTTACGGTTGACACCGGCTTCCGTTGTATACGTCTCGCACTGAAGCACGAAGCACTGCCCTATCATATAAGACGCCTTCAGTGACAGCGATTGCATATTGCAGTACTCTAAAGTGTTTTCAAGCCCACACTCTAGGCGGGAGAACCTCCGCCTAATCAGAATTAGCACACATGTGGTATTCTAAAATTTCGCGTATAGCTCGATCCGGCGCTCCCGAAGGGGTCGCAGCCGCTGTCACGATGCGATCCTCCCAAGCACATCACGCCAACAGTAGACGAGCTAACAGTAGAGCTAGCTTTTCCAGTGGTGGACTTCGGCACAATAAGCTAGCAGCAACCTTAAAGTCCCATACAACCCTACTTAGGTTTAGCACGCGTTGTGCCGGTGAGTATCTACGTCGTAGACATACGATCAAAATTGAAGGACACTTTGTATATTCCAAAGTGTGTTCGGCGAAAGCGTGTGGCCATTCCAGTGACTATGCCATGTCTTTTATCTTTTACACTCTCAGTGGGATAACACACAAACCGAATGTGTGCGTGTTTTCTTTTTTTAATTTTTTACCGCGAATTGCAGCGGGACTAATCTTCCTCCGTTCGCATGCATTAGTATTTTCTCGCGCTTTGCTCATAGTGCAAACGCCATCCGCGTTCCAGCGCTTAAATTGACGGAACCTTTGTAAATTCGAAAGTGTATTCCGTGAACGCCTGTGTCCATTGAGACAGCGTCGGTCAGAATGATTGCAAACGCTGGGCACAGCGACGCTACGCAAGCAAAGCGCGAGCGCTGTAGAGTCCGACGCGACCGGCGTCCGTTTGCGCATCCCGGCGGCCACCTGGCTCCGTGCCAGAGCTCGGTCAGACGGACGGACAGACGGAAGAACAGACGGACGGACAGACGGACGGACAGACGGACGGACGGACGGACGGACGGACGGACGGACAGACAGACAGACAGACAGACAGACAGACAGACAGACAGACAGACGGACGGACAGACGGACGGACGGACGGACGCACGGACAGACAGACAGACAGACGGACGGATGGACGGACAGATGGACGGACGGACGGACGGACAGACGGACGGACGGACAGACGGATGGACAGACGGATGGACAGACGGACGGATGGATGGACGGACGGACGGACGGATGGATGGACGGACGGACGGACGGACGGATGGACGGACGGACACCGGATGGACGGACGCCGGACGGACACCGGACGGACGTGAGCATGAGACATTAAATGCTTTCGCCTTAATATTTCGGACCCAGGTTCTTTCATCTTACTATTTCATGTGCAGTCTCAACCTTTTTTATTTTTTTTTTTTGCATCTTGAGCTACGCATTTTCGTTCCGGCACTTGTAGTGGAGGGCCAATTGTTGAGGGTAATCAACGCTATTTGTGGGGGCCAGCTGCTGACATTTGTCATCATCAGTGTACGTCGCAGAATAATTCTGAATGTCCTGCGACGTACATTGAAGAAACCGAAAAATCTAGAAGACAATGGGACAGCATTTAAATGAGAGAATGTTCAACGGAAAACGCAGCGCTATTACTCTTAAGAGGCAGACCACAAGACTGCCCTGAAGGGAACTAAAATCATTCAAGCAGAGACGAACCACCGGAGAAGAATACTGCTTGAATGATGGCACATCGAAAATACGGAGAGCAATATCAACCGCAAGAAATGAAACTTCCTATTAATATTCGTGCACGGCCTTCGCAACACGACGGAAAAGAGAAAAACTTCCGTTGCGCAAGAGCGTCCACTCTCCTCAACAACAAGGAAAAGCCCACGCTTCACGAATCCCCTCCCATCCTTTAACAATTGAAAAGTCAAGCATCCCACAAACTGCTTTTTGTTCCAAGCGACCCCAGCGCCATCTTCATTTCGCATTCCTTATCACCCAAAAAAAGTAATCTCATCGACACTCCCCCCCTCTCCATTTCTCGCAATGGCCAATATAATAAGGACAACGCTGCACCCCCCCCGAAGTGCAACTCTGAAGACTGGCCCCGAAACTATGGGTGATTAAAGTATTATATTTTTCGGTTGGAGCCACTACTGAACGGTGACCTAGCTCCCGACTAATCAGGTAAAACTGTCCAAATGTTCATCTTAATTCGTAAAATTGCAAAGATATACATTCGAAAAAAACCGGCAGATCCCACGCACCGTGGGAGTCGATGTGATGCGAAGCAGCCAGCAAGGAGCAAATCATTCTGCACATAATATGCAGGTCATTATTTACATGATAGGACCTGTCATTTGTGTTCGTCAAACAGTCACGTCGCGAAATACAAATTTTGGTGTATATCAATCTTGCGAATTGGACGCAAGCGCACCACGAGCGTGGTATGTAAGTGGCATTGTAGATGACATGCATGCCAAGATTTACATGTTACCACCTGCCACTTATGTTCGCTTAATTTTTTACCTCAAATCACAGCGAGACGCGAGACCAATCTGCCTCCATTTCGCATGCGTTCGTATTCTCGCGCTCTGCGCATCGTGCAGACGCCATCCGCGTTCCAGCGTATAAATTGACGGACAATTTGTCAATTCCAAAGTGTGTTCCTCGAACGCCTGTGCCCACTGAGACGGGATCGGTCAGAATGAAACGTGATGCGCGCGTCTCCCTCCTTGCATGATTAGAGACGCTGGGCAATGCGACGTTACGCAAGCAAAGCGCGAGCGCTGTAGAGTCCAACGCGACCGGCGTCCGTTTGCGCGCCCCGGCGCCCACCTGGCACTGTGCCAGGGCACGGCTGGAGGGACGGATGGACGGACGGGCGGACGCGAGCATGAGACATTAAAGGCTTTCACCTTAAAATTTGGTGTATATCAAGCTGGCGAAACGGCCACAAGAGTGTCATGAGCGTGGCATGCAAGTCATGTTGCACATGACATGTCATGATTTGCATATTACCACTTGTCATTTATCCTTGTCATACAATCACGTCGCTGAATACCATATTTGGTGTATATCAAGCTAGCGAAACGACCACGGGAGTACCATGAGTGTGGCATGCAAGTCATGTTGGGCATGACATGTCATGGTTTCCATATTAAAACGTCATTTATGCCCGTCATACAGTCACGTCCCTAAATACGAAGTCTGTTGCATATCAAGCTAGCGAAACGGTCACGAGAGTGTCATGAGCGTGCCATGCAAGTCATGTTGCACATGATATGTCACGATTTCCGTATTACCACTTGGCAATTATGTTCGTCATACAGTCACGTCAGTCAATACCTAATTTGGGGTATATCAAGCTAGCGAAACGGCTGTCAGCGCGCCATGAGCGTGGCATGTAAATCATGTTGTATATGACATGCAGGTCATGATTTTCATATTACCACCTGTCATTTATGCTAGTCATACAGTCACGTACCTCAATACCAAACTTGATGTATATCAAGCTAGCGAAACGGCCACGAGAGTGTCATGAGCGCGGCATGCAAGTCATGTTGCACATGACATGTCATGATTTCCATATTACCACTTGGCATTTATGTTCGTCATACAGTCACGTCACGCAATACCAAATTTGGTGTATATCAAGCTAGCGAAACGGCCGTCAGCGCGCCATGAGCGTGGCATGTAAATCATGTTGTACATGACATGCACGTCATTATTTGCATATTACCACCTGTCATTTATGTTCGTCATACAGTCGCGTCACTCAATCCCAAATTTGGTGTATATCAAGCTAACGAAACGGCCGCGAGCGCGCCATGAGCGTGGCATGTAAATCATACTTTTCATGAAAAGTTATTCATGATTTTCTTGATATGACCAGCCATTTATGTTCGTCATACAGTCATGTTATGCCATACCAAATTTGGTATAAATCCCATTAACGATACGGCCAGGAGAGCACAAAGTCGTAGGCGGCTAGATAGATAGATAGATAGATAGATACGCTCAAAGTCGCCGAAGTTCGCTAAGAAATGCTTCGCATTTAAAATAATACGCTTAGTGATTCCAAAATACGGCAAGCACGTGGCAAGAACACGGCAACCATAAACAGACGCTGAGTCGTCGTTAACGAATTTCACTTATGACATGTGGCATAGGGTATATCAACAAATGTGGCCGAACGCCCTCGACAGCAGGGGGAAATGAGATATTTGTTTGCTGCCTTCATAATTACTCTACCGAAGCATCTGATACCTTAAAGGGACACTAAAGGGAAATATTAAGTCGACGTTGATTGATGAAATAGCGGTCCAGAAACCTCGTAGCGCTACTTTCGTGCCAAGGAAATGCTTATTTTGAAATAAAATGACCTTTTAGTAGTCCGCATCGCGTTAGCGCACTTCAAATCACCCGCTTAAGCGGAATCTCTGATGTCACTGTTTCCGTGTCCAACGTTGCCCGCCTTTACTGCGCGGCCGCCGACACTAGCAGCAGCAGAGCGAAAGTAGCGGGAGCCACAGCAACAACAACGGCCATTGATCAATACTCTGCCATTGGGCTCCGCTAGATGGCGCCATCTATCCAGCCTAACCAAGCGAAAACGCAATTTTTGAACCACTCGCGCCTTTCCCCATAGTAACGCCAGGCGGTTCCTTTTTCTATGAATCAAACAGAAACGGACAAGGAGCATTTTATTACGTGTTGTAATGCACGGGAGCATCTTTTTTTACTACACCTGGTTTGATTACCAGTGATTAATTGTAGCCGGTAGCTGTGATGTCATTGGGATCGTTTCCTAAATGTCCCACTCATAGCGCATGTGGTGTCATACATCTGCCTTAATTTCTCGATTAGTAGAGCTCTGCTGTTGATAATATTGACGTTTTAGACATTCCCAAACATTGATCTTTCACTCTGACGTGAATTGTTATTTGCCTTTAGTGTCCCTTTAAGAATGCTATACACAATCTTTATAGTGATAAATACAGAAATTAATACCATTATCTTTTTAGTTAGAGGAGATACGTGGGTGCATGAAACGAAATAATTGAACTACTTCCTGCGAATAGCCCTGGTTCCTCTGATAATTCCAGAAAGCGGCCCGTGGTAGTTATTGCTCAGTGGGGAAATTGTAGAAAATTCACAGGCAAATCAACAGCGAAGCGCCGATGAGCGCAAATAGCAGACGACCCGAATGACGTAACTATTCACGACAACCATCGCAAAGGTGTTAGTTCTCATTCATTAGTTTACCCACGTATGCTATGCGTGCTACAATCACAGACACAGCACGCAGACTCACGAAGCGAAGCCTAGATACATGGTTTATATGATGGCGCTTGCTCAATCCGGACATCTCAGAAGACCATGGCAGTAGCGCTCTTCCGCGATTCACTTTAACCCCCGTATTCAGAAACGCTACTTGACTTGTATTGCAACCGCCTCAAGGCAGCGCGTTCGAAACGCGTTTGTGCTACATTGAAGGCGGTGGCAAGTCAAACTCAAGGAGCGTTTATGAATACCGGGGTAAGTTTCGTCGCCTGAATTAGTCACCACTGTCCGCTTTTCAGAAATCTCAAAGCGGCAATGGATTGTTCACAAGGCCTCCGATTCTCCCATTTGACCCGACAGCTCTCTCCACTGGTTATAAAGCTCATCAATGGAATTCTATTATTTCATGCCTGAATTGGTGCCTCTAGTCATCTTAAAGGGACACTAAAGAACACAATGATTTTTCTTGTATTAGTAAATTGCACTTTTACGATACCAAAAGCTTTTACGATACCAAAAGCCCCCGTTTGCTGCGAGAAGACAATTGGTGAGCGAGAAAACGTGCAAAAGGAAAATGCCGGTGGCGGCGCCACTTAAATTCCCGCAGAAAACGCCATGACGGCACATATATTTTGACAGCATCTACTTGGCTCTACGTATCTTCTGCAACAAAAACGTAGTTATAAGGGCAGAGATAAGATATCGCGTTTCTCTTAACTTTTAGGATTTTCGGACACACTTGTTGAAATACCCTCTGCGTGAGGAATGTAGATAACTGAATTGTGTTGTCTTATAATAGGTAATAATGACAGCTTTATTCTACTGAAACAAATATAAAGTGCTTGTTCCTGTTCATCACTGCCGAAAAATGAAACCGAAATGGTAAGAAGTCAAACAGTAACAACAGAGAGAGAGAGAGAAAGAAAATAGCAGCTGTTCTGGGGAGGTTCACTTTCGGACATGGGATATCCCCGACATCAAATCTGGTCACGTATGCCGCTATGCAAATATATTGCTACGGTTCTTTGTTGCTGAAATAGTTGCTGTTGTGCTTTTCGGGCATTTTAATATTTATGAAAGGTGCAGAAATACCGTAAGAGCACCCATGAAATATTTTTGTTGCGTCAAACTACATGAACTTTGAATATGTAGTGCATACAGACGATAGGGTCGTGTTGAAAGACTTAGCCTTCTACCCTTGCAATCATCTGGTACTCCAGCCTGAATTAACCTCGCTGAAACCTCGGTTCTGGAAAACGAAGATCTAATTTTTTAGCATTTCCACTTACAGTGCCTTATAAAGGGGTGGTTTAAGCAAACAATATGCAAATGCTCCACTATCCTATAAGTAAAACGCGGTCTATTCGTTTTCTCGTGTTCTGCCTCACCAAGTAAAGCACATAGTGCCAAAGCCAGCAACGAATCTGTCACCCTAAACTGTGTTACTGCATTTTTAAAAGCGAATGCTTTACATCAGCATAACATCAGCTGTATTGACCACATGCTCTTTCGTTTGTTCATCGCGAGTAGATTTACGAAAATAAATGTGTTACAACAAGCTTCCTGCAGCGCAAAAAGAAGTTACACAGAGGCACAAAAGTTTTCTTGCATCCATTCAATGCGAAAGCAGCGCTCAGGGTCCAAGAACGAGATGCAGATTAGTATTTTTGGCGTCTGTGGGGATGGCGAGTCTGGACGTGTCGACAAGATCGATGTCCATCTGACTTGTCATTGTAACAGGAAGTCATCACTTGGTGATGTAACCTTCTTAATTAAAAATTGAAGGACGCTTTATAAATTCCAAAGTGTGTTCGGCGAACGCCAGTGCCTATTGAGAGGGGGTCGGTCAGAATGGAACGCGATGCGCGCGTTTTCCTTTTTGCATGATTGGACATGCTGGACACAACGACGCTACTCAAGCAAAGCGCGAGCGCTGTAGAGTCCGACGCCAGGTGCGACCGACGTGACCGGCGTCCACTGGCGCGCTCCAGCGGCCACCTGGCACCATGCCAGGGCACGGACGGACGGACGGATGTACGGACGTGAGCATGGGACATTAAAGGCTTTCGCCTTAAAAAGGCGCCAATTCACCGGAAGGGCAGTGCGTTTACCGGAATTCACCGGAAGGGCAGTGCGCAAGTTGGATTGGTAACTTCAGCGGAGATGTGAACTGCAGTAAGGATGAGTATGCTAAATAAGCAGGTGTGCTGTGGCGGGGCCAGACCGACACGAAGACAGGCCTGATGATCAATAAACCCTTGTGTAAAACTGTGGTATTGGTGACAAGTGACCCCTGCGGGTATACCACTCACGTTGTAAAGCTTACTTAAACAAGACCTCTTGCCACCGTGTGAAGCAGCACTTGAGTGATGCACTGCCTAATTAAAGGAGTCTTCGACTCAGCAGAGCAGCCGCAGTAGCGAGCCTATTGATATTCATTTTAATTTATTATTTCATTTGTTACTATATTCTGCAGCCTCCATGATGCCATTGCAGGAATAGGATGAACAAACAAGAAAATTTGCAAGCAAGCTTGTGTGAATATGTTCCATAATAATCAGTGGATGTTTTTGCGTAATGAATTGCAGGTTTTCATTTTTGGACTAGGAAAACCTCTATTTTACAGGAGGCGGTGGAGTGGAAAAGAATGGGATATTTAGAGCATGGTGAATCCTGGTGGCTTATCATTTGGAGAAAGTCTGGAAGAGAGAGTCACGGTCACTTAATTGAGATGTAAAGGACTTATAGCCATTCAGGATGGTGATGCATTGCAAGAGTAGTGAGACGAAGCTGGGGAACAAAATGACATGGCGAAAGTCCTTCCGATATCGGCTACAAACAAAACGTGCGGCTTTTTTTGCACCGTTTCCTGTTTCCTAATGTCACAGTGACAATACGAATTCTACACAGTGCGACCATATTCAAGGATGGGACGGACTACGTCTAGCACTCGCTTGAACGCGCCCTGAGCGGCGAGAACACATCGTATGCGAAGTTATCAGCCATCGTTGCAAACTACACTTTGTGCTCGTCGCATCGGAGGCTGATTTCAGGATAGGACCCGCAAGGCGGTGGTAGCCGCGACGCTGGAGCTTTGCGTCATCTCCCAGGCAGCCCCTGAACAAGCCTCTGTGGCTCTTTAGCAACTGCAGCATTTCGGAGGCACTGGCGTATAGCGAAGTTTAAGCCACGCGATACGCCAACGCTTCCTAGTAAGAGTATGTATGCGCTTCCGGCATAATTGCCTCATGTGTCCCGCCGCGGAACAGCGGGTCGACGGTTCAGTTCTTAGGGAATGGTAGGACACACATGAAGCTCACTTGACAAGCTGGGACGTCTGTAAATAAAACGCGCGAGAAATGCTTGGCAGGCTCTTGGGCCGTCAGTTCACAGCAAAGAGAGAACTTGTGTGCTGCGCTGAGATATCAAGACAGGTCTATAACGCCTACATGCAGGATGTGCCCTGCCGCTGCCGCAAGGCTGATCAAAGCATAACCGAGCCAGGGAAATCAGCAGCCATGCTAAAAGGTATTGATAAGAATACCGGTTCCTCTCCTAATATGCCTATATTGCGTCACGGTGGATGGACTTACAAAATTCGAGGGCGCTTGGAACAAGTGAAGTGTTGCCGCGTCGCTCAAACCTTCGTCAGAATGTGCAATATCGCCGTGATAATTTCTTGTAAACACCCATCGTCATTTCTTCGGCCGACAGAATCAGAAGCCATTAAGCGTAGCGTTCGCCGAGAATTTAGGTTTGTATCACCGGCTCCATCTCGTTCTTACTATTGAGAAAGCGTTCTCCAAATTTCCCTTATAAAAGCTGTCATTCTTCCAGAAAGAAATACCGAGTTCGGTAATTCCATCTCTCTGCTCTGTACACCATATAAACATATTTCATGTTTCTCCGGCAGCTTACTGTTGTATTAGCTCCACCAAGATTAGCGAGGCATAACGGATAATCAATCCATATGTTCCCGGCTAGCATATATCAACCCATCAGTGCGACAGCCGCTTGTCCCGTCAACTCCTCGGTGCTCACGTTGTAGCCATTACCACCGAGTACCGGTAGTCATGCAATATCACCCAATACGCGGACTCGGAAGATCAAGGCCGAGAGCGTGCGACCACGATCCAGCTGCTTCCCCTCTCCGTCAGGTCGCAGTTCCAGGTTCCCCCTCATACGCCGCTCTTTTTTGCACCTGAAACCGGTCGGTTCACTTCGAGAATAAGGTGGTGCAGCTTCCGATGTTGAAATTTCATCAACTTCCCGGACTGAAAATCCACTGCTATCCTTACCTACACGTGGAAACTTGAATCGAGGTTTGTGGTTGGTTCAACTCACAAGTGAACAAACTGCGCAGATGCAAGTCACAAGTTACGTAGCAAGGAGATAACAACCCCGAACAATGGAAAAAAGCAGTTTATTCGAAGAAAATTAATGAAGAGGGTGCCATCGACATGAGAAAGAGCCTCACGGAGGGAGGAGAGAGACTACCACCAAAAGCCGAAATCGTCAAAACGTTACGAGACTGTGAACCGGAGAAACTTGCAGAGGATCGAGATACACGACTGCGAAGGGAGAAGTGTGTGAGTGTTGTGTGTGGTGTTGTGACAAAGCCGACATGGACAAAGCAAAGGAAGTGGTCAGGCAGGAGTGCTGTGACAATACCTGTGCGAACGGGAAGGTGACAATGGGTTGCGACTAGTGATGCAGAACTATCGGAAAATTGACTATCGATAACATCGATAGTTTCTTTCGAACTATTGACACTGTAAAGAAACTATCGATAGTACTACTAACGATACTATTATCGATAGTGCAATCGATAGTACTGTCAGTAGCAGTAGTGTCGATAGTATTACTACCGACATTACTACAATAGTATCAATAGCGCTTTGAATAACTGGTGTTGGCGGCCGGGGCGAAATTTTTTGGCGAATTAAGTATTCCAGCAGTGAAAATGCGGGAATATGTCCATGAATAAATTGATATTCAAAAGTAAGCACTTGCACCTTACAATTAACAAACCTATTGCTTGATATTTTAACCCCAGAATTACAAAATGCGATATAAATTGAAGCGGCACAGTACCGTCAATTGTAACTGTCTCGTTTCCTGTACACCATGCGTCAGCGAAAAATCACGGTGAAGGAGCGCAAGCATGTCAACATTCGTGCCCTTCAGCCTGCTCCACCTGCGCCACACACTCGGGGAATCAAGTTAATGCTGCAATGAGTTCGCGTGGTTGATCTTATACTAACAGTCGTAGTATAAAACTATCGATAGTATCAACAGTATAAACTGTCGATAGCGCTATCGATAGTTTCTTTTACAATCGATAGTTCGATAGTACTAACTATCAATAGTATCGATAGTGCCATCGATAGTTCTGCATCCCTAGTTGCGACACAAGGCCACCTTAGGGCACAGTAGGAGGGTTTAATGAAAGAAATGAAAGTGGGTGCGAGAGGCATGCGTGGGGAGTGCCACGGAGTTCCGACAGTGGTTTTCGATGAAGGTGAACGAGTGGGGAATGGTGATCGCCAGCATCACGATTGCATGTCGATGCAATCGCCTGCCAGAGGGCAATGGTTGAAGCGACACGCTTCGCTTGGCAGCAAGCTTCGGTAAATTCATGGAGCCACCGGGAAGCTAACGCAAACGTGTGATGGGATTCTTACGAATAAGCTGTTAGAAGGAGCACGTTGCGTTCGGTGACGGCAACGTTCTTACGAAAATGGCGAGGCTGTTTTCTGTTTTTCTCTTTTTCTTTATGGAATAAACACACGAACACAAGACACACGACAATAGGCACTAATCAAGGCACTTTACAACCTATGAAAAACACTCAAGGAAGACACATAAACAAGTTTAGTCCAAGCGTAATTAAAACAGTCTCACCGGTGAGTACAACCACTGATGCGAGAGACGTATGCGGAGGACCGGTATGAGCACGGGAATGCCGTCGTCGCAGGAAGTCTTCGAAGAACAGGGCGATGCTCAAGTGTATGAGCCGACGGGGCAGGCAGGTGACGAAGACCGGGGCCGACGAATTCACGTCGTCTTCTGTTCAGACGCGCGGACCAGGGGCCACCGCCAAACACTCGGGCTTACGTCCGATGGTGTTACTGGTGGTTGCGGTAGCTTTCCGCTGGCTCCATGGACCAACCGTCGAAGCTTGAGGCCAAGCGAAGCAGACCGCTCCGACCCTTGACCTCTGCCAGGCACTCGGGACGAACCACGACCATGACGCTGGCGAGCCGTCTTCCTCCCAGCTTCCGCTCGCTCGAACACACCTTGATGCCAACTGCGTGGCACTCCACGCCACGCACGCCTCTCTCCTGGTCTCGTGTCGCAGCCCATCGTCGTCTTCGTCTTCGTTCAAGTTTTGCCACCGCGCTTCTGCCGGACGACATTGTCCGCCATGCCCATGTCGGCTTTGTCACGACACCATACACGACACTCGCGCACTTCTCCCATCACAAACCGCCAGCACCACCGTCGAGCGTAGGCTCGCGCATTGTCCTGCCGGACTATAGCCGCGAGAGGAAGCACGTGACTTCACTTGGCCGCAGACCCCGGAGACAAGAAAGCCGGCCTCTACAAGCCACGCGGACCGGTGTAGTCCTGAGATTTGCTGTGGTTCGTTGTGGTCGAGTTGGAGCAGAAGACTCTGCGTGACTTCGGCGCCCACATTATTCGTCACCTGCTAAATGGGTTTCGGATCTACTCAACCGCTGCCCTGGTCGTCGTTGTGCTTCTTCATTCCCCCGCCGTCTCTTTCATGTAGACGCGTCAAGCATGAGCTTCTCTAACTTACCGGTGAGGCTGTTTCACTAAAGCGAACACTTGACTTGGTGCGCGTCTTCTTTAAGTTCTCATATGTTGTAAAGTGCCGTATTCCTGTTAGTGTCCTTTGTTATGTGTATTATTTTCTTGGGTTTTTTTACAGCGTCGCTCTTTTCAACTCAACGTGCTTACCTGTCGATTTCAAAAAGAGGAAGAAGTTTAAGGAAGATGGAAGCTTAAAGAAATGAAAAATTCGTAAACAGGAGGTGTGCTGGAGCCCCGACGCTTCGACAAGCGGATTTTTCTTCTTGAAGTTGTAGCCTTGAAGAAGACAAGTCCACTTGTCGAAACGTCGGCTCCAGCACACTCCCAGTTTGCGAAATTTTTATCTCATCTCTCAATTGTTATTGATAATAATCACATCACAGTGAGCCCAAACCGTGATCGGAAAGAAGAATAGAGCTGTGCTGTCGTTGTCTAAGTCGGCATGGTATAACAAGGTTTCGTCGCCAGCACCACACGGGCAACGGGTGTAAAGCAGG
>JALIZH010028876.1:0-95182 GCA_030522465.1 Rhipicephalus appendiculatus | reverse complement strand
ACACGTCCATAAGATGAAAACGTAATTAGTTGGGTCGTTCCTGTGTCTCAACATACAATCCTACAAGCAGTTTTGCCTATAAAATAGTGCAGCTCGCAACGAATTGCGCTAGCAAAATTTTACCTTTGAATTGGCTTGGCACCAAGCATTTAAAAGAAGCCAGTTCTTTAAACATCTACTTGCATACTTTCTAAACATACATGCCATGTGCAACCCTCATGAAATTTGATGTTTGTACAGAAAAGCAAGCTTACTAGCTGCATATTAAACTAAGTTAGACTTCAACAGCATAAGTATTAACTCAAACTGTGTTACGTTGATTTTCCCGCTGTAAAGAAGCTGTAATTATTCTAGTGTCTAGTTCCCCTTCGTGGTTCTTTCTATGTTGGGGCTTCAAACTTATGAAGTGATGCGGACAAGTTAGGGGAGACCGCAGAAAAAAGGTTCGCACACATTGTCAGCGGAATCAAATGCTACATTAGGAGTAATGGTGATTTATAACAAGTGGAACGGGGTTCTCCCTACGCAAGTCAAAATCTAGCACGAAACGGCGTGTAGCTGCTTTTCAGAGTATATTCATTTTATATTTTGGAACTTCGTAATCTTCATGCACGTTGCGTAATCAAAATATGACCTCAGAAGGGTTGTTACAAACAGAAAGCAAAAGGTTATAATTTTGTGCTGCAATATTCACTCAGGAAACACACCTTAATGCGTTTGCCACAGCACCGGCACGAGTAAGACATCATAGCAATCGTTACCTCACGAAAGGCAATAACAGCGCTCATTGCATACACTTAATGGCATGTAACTGCTAGAAGCAGGCAATATAAACAGAGAACTTCACAATTCACGTAGCTATATTACAAAGAAAGCGTGCTACTTGCATTTGAATTAATTACATGGTGTCCCAAATGTCACGCAGCACGACTAAAAAAAAAAAAAGAGGAACGTTGTTAAGCGAAGCACACGTAGTGCATATTGTTTCCAGTATACTAGTAGTAGCCACTACTATTTTTTTTCGATAATTAGGTTTAGTTAATTAGTCCGAATTATGTTTCTAACACAGAAAATGCTCACGCGTCGTAATCATTCAAATGTCCATGAAGCTTATGTAGGCATGCTCAAATGACATCCAACTGCGCTATTTTCAGCAACGTACAAATTACGTACTCACTTTTTTCTGGCTGATAAAGAAAGCCCGCGAAATGAAAAATAACACGTGACTACGCTCCCACCCGCAAAAGGTGGGAGCGTAGTCTTGACTTGCTACCTCAGTGATCCTGTCTGAGGGCGCTGCTTCCTGATGCGCGCTGCAGTCTATAGTCCCGTGTCATTTTTCAGATTTCGCAGGCTTTCTTTATTGCCCCCCCCCCCCCCAAAAAAAAGCGAATATGCATTAGTACGTTGTTGAAGCTAGCGCAGTTGGATGTCATTTGAACGTGCCCACATATGCCTAATTGATATTTTAATAATTAGATGAGTATTTGTCGAGTTAGAAATATAATTATGACTAATTAACTAAACTTCATTAACGAAAAAAATAGTAGTGGCTACTACAGTATACCGGGCACAGTATGCATTAGGTGTGCTTCGCGTAACAACGTTTCTCTCTCTCTCTTTTTTTAATCGTTCTGCGTGATATTTGGGATACCCTGTATATTGCAATATCACCATGAGCATAAGTGTGGTTTGAGTGAATCCATGGCCACCCTTCTTCCCGCCCGGACATTTGGTGAAATAAAAATAGATCTAACATTATTCAAGGTAAAACTTATGAAAACACCTCCTCAATACAGCAAATAGTATTTTAAGCGCATAGCATACTTTTTTTTTTTGGTAGCTATTACTGTCCGCGTTTGTTTGTGTCTTAGTATTTGCGCAAATCAATTCAGCTTTAGCCATTACACCGTGCATAAAAATGTTGTACACAGCGTTTGCAGAGTTCTCGCCCTTCAAGGGTGTAAACTGCTTCGCACTTTTGATATATACAATTCACAGCGAGTGCCTCGGCGAAACCAAGATATCGCGTAGTATCCGACCAGGGAGTCGGCGTTTTGATTCCCCGGTCGCACACCTCAGCAAAAATATTCTATAGGAGCATTTTTCTTTGTGATCTATCTATCTATCTATCTATCTATCTATCTATCTATCTATCTATCTATCTATCTATCTATCTATCTATCTATCTATCTATCTATCTATCTGTCTGTCTGTCTGTCTGTCTGTCTGTCTGTCTGTCTGTCTGTCTGTCTATCCATCCATCCATCCATCCATCCATCTATCTATCTATCTATCTATCTATCTATCTATCTATCTATCTATCTATCTGTCTGTCTGTCTGTCTGTCTATCTATCTATCTATCTATCTATCTATCTATCTATTCGGTACATCACGGCGACGGCTAAAATTCGCATTGAGTCGCCATATAACTACTAGTAATCCCAATAAAAAGAAACAGTTCCAAGGGAGAACGTGAATGACGAAAGTTTTTTCAATCTTCAGGCAGTTCAAGGAGTTCAACTTGCTCATGGGAGAAAATGGTTTCTAACCTCACTAACCTCACCTTTCTAGTCTTTGGTTTCTCTGCAGTTCCGTGCAGGCGGGCAACCCACAAAACGCTGAGGTGTTGAAGCCAGCAGTGGATGTCGCTTGGCTTGCATTACCAACACAGTTGCGCTCTCATAGGCAGTCGGCGCAAGGTTTGCCACAATACACTGCATCTGCTTCTGGTGACTTCCACGGCGAATACCTACAAGCCATCGAACCGCTGAGATCACCGATATGAACGATACGCACACTCCTCAACAGAAACGGCAACTCCAACAGCCGGAGGTGGGCTCCAAAATTTGGATACACTGAAACCAGACCTTGCAAGCCTTCACTGAAATCACGAATTCCAGTTTATTATCTCTGTATCAATCACATGGTAAGCAGACTCTAAAATAGTTCTACGTTGTGCCAGGCTGTGCATGCGTGAAAAACACTGCGACGTTTGGGGTTGTATGGCTTGTTCCTTCTCTGCTGCTTCATGTGTTTTTATGTTTTTGTGCATGCTTCCCTCTCTCCTATAGAGTGCTGGGCAGCTAACACTCCTGCCTTTACATTACCATTTCTCTCTCTCTCCCTCGCTTTCTCTCTGTCAAGGCTTGATCACGCACATTCTCTTGCTCACATCGTGAAGAAACCGTGGATGACACTTTCATTAACATAGATCGAGAGATAAGTATTCGCCTTTACACTTACATGGAATAAAGAATTCAACTTACCCGAAGTGTCCACGCCATCGTTTACGGAGCTTGCAGTTCAATAATGCTGGAAATATATTACCCAGTTATTGCTCACGCTTGAATATCGATGCGCTTTATTTAAAGACACCTTTCTAAATACCTTCCGCGCAGCCGCAGCGAGCTAGCTACCTTTCGCTCGCAGAGGTAACGCGGTTCCTTGTTTTTGTTTTTTTTTTTCACTTTCCCTTTGTCTGCCCCAGGCAAGTATGCAGCTGTGGAACACTGTTCGATGACGCAAACATAATACATGAGCATTTATAGGATATTGTACTATTGTTTGCGCGTCGTCGTGCCACCAAATTAGCATTGCCTAGAGAGCAGGGTAGTTGTACAATAGGTATATTGTTAAATACAGTGTTCCGGAGAGTTGCGTACAAAGTCCTTTGATACTCTCATGGACATGAAACTGTGGACACAATTTCATATGAAGCCAGCGACCGGTGCCAGAAGCTCAGCTGTGCTTGAGAGGGCATGCGAACGCTGCTATGGCGGTGGTTGTGTGTGGGACAGCCTCGGTGTTCTAGCTATCTAGACTTCCACGACTGTCGCTTCGCTTTTCACCTGGCCACATTTAACACGCAATATGCGTTAATGAGTGCCCGGGTGCGTCGTAAGTCTTGAAATGAGCACACAGGCGAAAAGAGTAGCCGCTCAAAACGTGCAGCTCGCGGTGGTTTCATCTAAAAAGATGCAAAAAAATCTGGATTTCAAGCGCCATAATTCATCATATCATTATGAGGCACGGTGGACTGGAGACTCCCGATCAATTTTTGATCATCGAAGGCGTTTAATTAAATTAAAGTACCCGGAATTTTTTTTTTTCACACGGAACGAAATGCGGCCGCCGTGGCTTGGTGAGAGCCGTTAGTCTCGACGTGAAACCTTTAATAGTGAAACCTTTATTAGGTTTCACTTTTTAATGTTTGCCTAAAATTAAATGCTTCGCACTCGCAGCAATGACCCAGTGGTGCCAGTTGCAAAAAGAGGCAAACATCTGGGTTGTCGCAATCCCATTCACCCATAAGAAATCGCGATTTACTGATTGCACATAGAGCCGATTGTTCGCCCAACACGGCTGTTAAATTTTCTGTTAAACTGTGAAAGGCATTTTAACAGGAGATCGATAAATCAGTACTACAAGGGCTGATTCTGTAGAACGATTTCATCTAACGACCAAGAAAATTAAACAGAGGTGTTCCGCCAGCTATACATTTTTCGCCGATGCGATGCCATTACTGAACAAGATTTAGACCATTGAAATCAGAATCGCAGGCAGCGACGATGTCCGTGGCATCAATATGCTTCTTGCACATGCGCATGCATATCGCTTCAAAACTGGAAGCACCACTGTCCAGCAGCGGTAGGGCCCACATTCATATCCCGCGTTGCTCCTCGTTGCTCGGTAAACCAAAGGGACTTCTGGTTGTTTTCTTGGAAACGGAACCGCCCGCCGGCACTAAAAACATGTTCGGCCTCGTCATCCCACAGACACACTTCAGCTTTCTCAAAAAATAGCGCAGCAGCTGCACAGAACGCACCGCAACCATCAGCTCGTGTCACGCCGCGCAAGCGCTTCGGCACGCAAGCGATGCCCTCTTTGGCACAGTTTCGCCGCGTTGCGGCAGTGTTGGTCAGCGTATGAAGCTGCCCCATAGCGTGACGGCGAAGTTTCGTGACCATTAGGAGTATTAAAGGTACAACCAAGCAGTCTACATGGAGCAATAGCGTCATTTATCTATGTAAATTTATAGATAGATAGATAGATAGATAGATAGATAGATAGATAGATAGATAGATAGATAGATAGATAGATAGATAGATAGATAGATAGATAGATAGATAGATAGATAGATAGATAGATAGATAGATAGATAGATAGATAGATAGATAGATAGATAGATAGACAGATAGATAGATAGATAGATAGATAGATATAGATAGATAGATAGATAGATAGATAGATAGATAGATAGATAGATAGATAGATAGATAGATAGATAGATAGATAGATAGATAGATAGATAGATAGATAGATAGATAGATAGATAGATAGATAGATAGATGTGCATAGGGCCAGCCGATGAAAAATAGTTGGAAGATGCTTGAGCTTCGCTTCAAGAGCAGAACTCGATAGCGTAATCGGGCCCGGTTCACATCGTCTTCTCAAACGGTTGCCTCGCTTCGCTTCTCGGTGGACACCTTAACCAACGTTACTGGTTCTAGTAACGTTGACCTTAACCGTGTAGCAAGCAAAGGAACGTCTGTGCAGTAACACTGGCTGTTTAAAACTATATCCGCGGCAAGCACACTTGCGAAGTGCCCACTACGCCATAATTCTTCCTTCTGCTAATCAGCCAAGTACCCAATATGCATCCCTAAGGCAACACGCGAACCTTTGCAGCCTATTACTTTGTGGATGCGTTTGCTGCTGAAGATGAATAAATATGTCTGAGGGTTTTCTGACCCCTCACTCGTTGTGCAATTCATATGTCTTGACGCCTGGCGCGATTCGACGCGTCTGCCATGCGTTAAGGAGACTCATCGAAGTACATGGCATTCGCTTACGGTTTCTTTCGTAAGTATAGTTCCAAGCAATGGCTCGGTTCTGAGGTAGAACACAACTCGGGCTGTCGTGCGCCAGCTGAGAATCCCGTGCTATCTTGCGAACTTAAGTGACTCTATTCCCAAATGCATATGCCCGCTAATCTCGCTTCCTCTCTTCGGCACTCCTAGCCACAAATTTACGAACGGGCAATGCAGAAAGTAAAGACTACATGTGTACGCGCGGCGCAGAGTTTGGTTTGCTGCCACAGAGGCAGCGTCTGTTCTCTTTTTCATGCTGGCTATGCGATCTTTCGATTTTGCAACTTTTGGGCAGCTTCGGGTTGTCTGGGTATTCCAGCCCACGTGAGCAATACGATGTTTTCTGTCCGGATCGGAACTATACCTGGCTCTCAGCGGGCTGACAAAAGTCCCGAAATCGAACGGGCCCACTGTGTTAGTCCATGTGGACGCCATTGTATGCTGTCACTGTGTGGGTTGAATCTGAGGCTTCGCCTAGCGCATGCACGCCACGTCGGGATGAAGACCTCCTACCAGGTGAAACGGTGACAAGCCAGTGCGGCCACACTACACAAAAGGCAAGATTGGCGCAAACAAATACTTTACTGACGCGGGCTTGTACCCCCGATGAGAGACGGGGACTCCCACGCACGCAGCGGTCCCGACGAACCGGGCTAGACCGACTGCGGCCGAACCAGTGCGCACGAAAGCGAGCGCCATAGCAAAAGACGCTGAGAAAACAAGTCAGTAGGCTTATATATACGAAACGACTCTCAAGAAGCCCGCAGACTCTTCCTTTGGGGTGTTCTGCCAGTCAAGGGCCTTCGCATGCTGGGATCAGGTCTCCAAGTGGACCGCGATATAATCTGGTGTCCGGCACACGCCGGAGTGGAAGACAACGAAAAGGTGGACCACCTGACTCGAGGCATGACAGGCCGAGCAGAAAGACATACCGCTCGAAAGAACGCCACCGCGACACCCAGCGGCACACAGAGAGATATACTCGAGGCCACAAGCGTGCGCAGGGTTCTCCTTCAGGGGGGAGGGGGGGGGGGTGAAGGCTCGTCGCAGCGCCCCCCCTTCCCTATTAAGTCAAAACATGTTATTTGCAAACATGTTATTAAGTCAAAACATGTGGGCAGTCACCTACTGCCATGGGGCAGACTTTGCGCCCCCCCTTCGTAGGTGACTGTCCCCCCTCGTGCGCACGCCTATGCTCGAGGCACAATGCCTGGGAAGGCGAATGAGAGCCCCACCTCAGCCCATATTCAGCAGTCAACAAGCTGGGAGCTTGCACCGAATATAGACAAAGACCTTATAGACTTCACAAAATTTTTCCCGAAGAACAAAGAGACAAATTGCCATGGTGCGGCTCCCCTCCGACACTCGAGCACATGACATATCAGTGCACAGAGCGTCCGACAGACGCCACCTCACCACAACTAGAACTCACTCATCAATTGGTTCTTGGAGGCGCTATTCTCTGCACTGGGCATCAGAAGCAATTTGTCGACCCTTGACAAGGCCCGGCTTGCCGCCGAAGCTATTGGCGCCCTGTAATAGGGGCTACACCCCCAGTAACCAGCAACCAAACCGCCTGTTTCTCTCTCTCAATAAAGTAAGCGATTTGGCTGGCTGCAGCTCGAAAAAAAGTGCGTGATATCTTAGAAGTATATTTTACGGTGAAAAAAAAATTTCTCGAAAAATCGCGTAGCCTGCCTTCTGTGGCGCTGACTGAAGGTCTCATTTATCGGAAATTTTTATGTTTATCCATTCGTGATGTCTCAACAATAGATATGCTTAAGTGTCTTATTTTTCTCTTCGATTTTCTTATTTGTTTCACCTTGGCTCGCCGTTTCTTCCATCTGTATATTTCACCTTCGTCTGCAAACAATACTCAGTGGAAAGTTTGCGCACGCGCTTGTCCCGTGTCGCCTGGTCGTCCTTGTCAGAAATACAGCGTTTGAAATTTGCAATATTTGTAGACTCAAAAACACTGCGCCAGTGCAATGGCCCTTTTACGTCCGTGGAGTACTCATATGTGGTTTCGCGTAAGCCGCCGGCTTCTCATCAACTCTGTGGGCGGCTATGTACGACACATCGACCAATTAACAAAAAATTGGTTTGCCATTTTAGACCTACGTGAGATTCTATAGCATTTTTTAGCAACGGAAAGCCATCATTCGGAGCGAATGATCCTTTTGGGCTGCATTGGCACGTTGGCAGCAGTCTGGTAGCGGATCTTTATACAATAAATTTTCCCAAACAATCAATAAGTCAATTAATTCCCAACTAACGGTCTTATTCAGCACGCAGTATAATTTCATCTAGTAACTGAGCAGCGTCGTACAACGCAATTAGAGCTCGTGTAAATGAATGTAACTGAAACTTTCATAAGCAAAGCGTTAATGTAGCTCAAGACAGTCTTCATGTTAACGACACCAAATTGTGACTGGTACCATCTCCATAAGTAGATGGAAGCATTCTTGGCATAGTAGGTGGGCTAGTAATTGTATAGTGTTCTTCTTGCAGCCTTGTCGATTTAACTTAGCTAGAGCTGACTCGTCGGTTGGCTTCGTCACTCCCAAATGCAAAACTTAGCTTGTGTTCCAATGGGTCGTTTCAAAAACATCCGCTAACTCTTTGAAAATCACGCGCTGCATAGTAAGAAACCACGCCACCGTGGAGTGTCGCATTTGCTAATAAGGGATGCTACCACAGGAAAAAGCCGGCAGATCCCACGCACTGTGGGAATCGATGTAATGCGAAGCAGCCAGGAAGGAGCAAATCATGCTTTACATAATTTGCATGTCATGTTTTACATGTTACGACGTGTCATTTGTGTTCGTCATACAGTCACGTCGCGATATACCAATTTCGGTGTATGTCAAGCTAGCGAACTGGACGCAAGCGCACCATGAGCGTGGCATGTAAATGGCATTGTAGATGACATGCATGCCAAGATTTTCATGTTACCACCTGCCACTTATGTTCGTTATACAGTCATGTCACTCAATACCAAATTTGGTGTATATCAAGCTAACGAAACGGCCGCGAGCGCGCCATGAGCGTGGAAAGCAAGTCATATCGCTCATGACGAGTCATGATTTCCATATTACCACTTGTCATTTATGTTCGTCATACAGTCATGTCACTCAATACCAAATTTCGTGTATCTCAAGCTAACGAAACGGCCGCGAGCGCGCCATGAGCGTGGCATGTAAATCATACTTTTCATGACAAGTTAGTCATGATTTTCATGATATGACCAGCCATTTATGTTCGTCATACAGTCATGCCACTCAATACCAAATTTGGTGTATATCAAGCTAACGAAACGGCCGCGAGCGCGCCATGAGCGTGGAATGCAAGTCATGTCGATCATGAAGTCATGATGTCCATATTACCACTTGTCATTTATGTTCGTCATACAGTCATGTCACTCAATACCAAATTTGGTGTATCTCAAGCTAACGAAACGGCCGCGAGCGCGCCATGAGCGTGGCATGCAAGTCATGTCGCACATGACAAGTCATGATTTCCATATTACCACTTGTCATTTATGTTCGTCATACAATCATTTCACTCAATACCAAATTAGGTGTATATCAAGCTAACCAAACGGCCGCGAGCGCGCCATGAGCGTGGAATGCAAGTCATGTCGCACATGACAAGTCATGATTTCCATATTACGACTTGTCATTTATGTTCGTCATACAGTCATATCACTCAATACCAAATTTGGTGTATATCAAGCTAACGAAACGGCCGCGAGCGCGCCATGAGCGTGGATGCAAGTCATGTCGCACATGACAAGTCATGATTTCCATATTACCACTTGTCATTTATGTTCGTCATACTATCATTTCACTCAATACCAAATTTGGTGTATATCAAGCTAACCAAACGGCCGCGAGCGCGCCATGAGCGTGGAATGCAAGTCATGTCGCTCATGAAGTCATGATTTTCATATTACCACTTGTCGTTTATGTTCGTCATACAGTAATGTCACTCAATCCCAAATTTGGTGTATATCAAGCTAACGAAACGGCCGCGAGCGCGCCATGAACGTGGCATGTAAATCATTATTTTCATGACAAGTTAGTCATGATTTTCATGATATGACCAGCTACTTATGTTCGCCATACAGTCATGTTATGTCATAAAAAATTTGGTATAAATCCCATTAACGATACGGCCAGGAGAGCACAAAGTCGTAGGCGGCTAGATAGATAGATAGATAGATAGATAGATAGATAGATAGATAGATAGATAGATAGATAGATAGATAGATAGATAGATAGATAGATAGATAGATAGATAGATAGATAGATAGATAGATAGATAGATAGATAGATAGATACGCTCAAACTCGCCGAAGATCGCTAAGAAATGCTTCGCATTTAAAAACAATTGTTGCTTAGGCAATGCGGCTCGATAAGTCCGGGGACGTCGAAGAAGGTGTGAGCAGGAAGACCCCTGTTTGATATCGAGGCTTCTTTCCACGTAGCTACTGCCAAATCCACTGAGACACTAACCAAAAGCGATGTTACGTCGAACGAGACCATGGCGTTGTCTTCACTAACCATGTTTCAAAAATTAGGTTGAAGTGCACCGAAATAAACGTGGACATTAGAAGTAGACAGGACAGCATAATTTTTTGGTGCGCTACCATCTAATTTTCGAAAATATGAACGTCAACCAACTATCCCAACTCGCCATCTGGCTGCAATATATCACTAACCATGATGTCATTTACACTCGTTACATGTGCGGACGTGTTTTCTACTTGCGTCGAGGTCTTACCGGTTAGAGGTCTATACACCTGGTGAAGGTAGCCCGACCGTGTACAGCTGTGATCTACAGACGGGTACACCTGAAGAAGTCTGGATAGGCCCTGTCCAGATGGTCGAAGCACGGCAACCGATCGCCTCCGCGGCTGAAGTACTCACACTCATAATATAGTGACTAGAAAGACACTATACTTATATGCACTCGGCAATGTTTTTCGAAGGCGGGATCACCAGTCGTCCGCCTCATGATGTCAGGCTGGAGTGCACTTCCGTTGGTGTAGGCTTGTGTGCATCCGCCTTTGAGGAGGAAATGACGCGGAAATCTAAACTTCCTATCTAACTGTAGTGAAGTCGACCGTAGGCCGAAGTGGAATGCTAGGCTTGTGGACTTTAGGCAGGCCTTAGAGTGTAGGAAAACGTGCAGAGCAAACGGCAACACAGACACGTGTGATGCGGAAGCAACCAATTTGAACCCCTGGTCAGCCATTTCTGCAGCTTGGTCTGTAGCCTGCTTGCAGGGTCATAACCTAGAGAAGGGGTCGGCAATCTGCGGCCCGCGAGGCAGTATTATGCGGCTCCCGCGGCCTGACGTCAGAAACCCATCCCCTCCCATTTTTACTTCCTATCCAGAGGCCGACTTCACATTTTCGACCACAAGTGGGGTTTTCACTTGTAACCTATGTTTGTAAATTGCAACCTCGTGACATGCGTCCAGAAAATAAGGATGGTTTCTATTGCAATCTTGTACAGTGTTGCCAATACGCCAACTTTTTCTCTGTGCCACCCCCCCCCCCCCCCCCCCCGCGCGCGCTTTGCCGTGTGGCTCCTGCTGTGTCGGCTTCATGCATGCAAAGTGGCCCTTCGTCTGAAAAAGGTTGCCGACCCCTGACCTAGAGAATCGCACGTATGATGGTCTCCGAGAAGGGCCCCTTTCTTCTTGTGGTAGTCGCTCCCATCAAGTAAGACCGAAGCGTTGCCCTTGACAGAGGGTAGAATAGTGATGTTACTCTTGATCCTTAGGCTCTGAATGGCTTGCTTCTCCGTTAACGACCAATGCGTTCTTGCACCGCGTTTCCGCAGGCCGGAAAGCATACCAATGGCACGGACGTGCACTTTTCGTACTTCTGAGGGCCATTGACTGATTGCTCGTTGGTATAACCAAAGGTGTGCCCACAGGGGGGAATGGTGGACACACGCGTGGTCAGCTGGGCAAGAAATGGGGGGAACCTAATTCCGTTCCATACGTTTACTAAGGCGTATCTTTCATGCCATCTTTTTTTCTGCGCAGGGTTATGGCTACACATAGTTTTTTTTTTTGCCGATAATGGCGACACCAAAACTCGCCCGCTAGCAAACGTTGACTGATTCACCGTTCTACCACACCGACAGCAACATCTGCCTTTGGTGTCGCTTCCGTGTTGAAATTCAAACCACAGGAAACTACCTCAGCCTTCTTATCGGACGGAAAGTAAGAGGAGGTTGATAACGTGCAGTGCGTCTTGCGACACATCCGGACAGAGTGCCTGCAGTTTCCTATGCCGACGATATCCCGGGGATGCGGTTAACCTTGCGTGTAGCTGCCCCTCTAGGAAGTCCTCAGGCATCAGACGCCCATGCGCCCGGCGCACAAAAGACGTTCGTGTCATTATCCCCCCTTGCAACGCCCCTGCTTCTGCTATATAAAACAAAAAACAAAAAAAACCTAACTGCGCAAAGCTTCGCTACGCTTAGATGAATTGGTACGCGTGAGTAGTGAAAAGTCTCATTCGTCTGTCTTCCACTACTTGTGTAGTGTCCGCCGCTTTGAAATCCGCTGGCGTGTGATGAGGCGCTGCTGTGTGAGTTCCATACGAAGGGGTCTTCACTCGGTCCAGCGACACAACTCCTGGGCGGCCGCACCTTTCGAATGTCAGTGTCTACCGCCCATGGCGGAGGACCTTGAAAGGTCCATTGTACGGCGCTCGCAGCGGTCGCCGTACTGCATCGTTGCGCAGAAATACCAGGCTACAGTTCGCAAGTTTAATGCTGACATGTGTCCTTCTGCATGAGGGCTATCACGGTCGTCCTTCTGCATCGTTGTGCAGGGATACGTGGCTACTCCTTGCAAGTGGACTACTGACATGTGCCCTCCTTTCTTTGGGCTTGAGGGTGTAAGGATCGGAGCTTTATCATGATGCCACGGAGGCGAGATGCGTAGGGAACAGTAGGAATTAAAGCCTGAGGTTGGCCAGGTGCAAAGAACTCGCCGGGTACATAGAGCTGTGCCGTAAAAATGTTCCGCAGCACGGCAGCCAATGTCAGCCTTGAACGTAGTGCGTGTAACCAGAAGCACGACAGGGAATGCTTCCACCCAAGAGTGATGTTCACATTTTATGGGTGCT
Organism: Rhipicephalus appendiculatus; assembly: GCA_030522465.1. Lineage (NCBI taxonomy): Eukaryota > Metazoa > Arthropoda > Arachnida > Ixodida > Ixodidae > Rhipicephalus > Rhipicephalus appendiculatus. Next base: position 82,155 of record JALIZH010028876.1, on the reverse strand, counting down.
GCTTTCAACTGCCCGTGAAATCTCTCTATCATTCTATTGCCTATCGAAAGGCAGGCCTTAGTTCTGATGGGCGAAGTGCCGATGAGTTTCGTCAAATAATGAGGACTCGAAATGGCTTCCTCTGTCAGTTATGATGGAGGACGGAACGCCAAAATGACAGAGTCAGTGTCTGTCGAAAGCACGAGCAACAGTTTCGGCTGTAATGTCTTGAATGGAAACAGCCCCCCGCCCAACGTGTGAGACGATCAGCACAAGTCAGCGAGTGTGTTTGGCCTTGGCAGTGTGGCAACGGCTCGACAATGTCTGCGTGGATGTGGTCGAATCGAGCACCTGGATATGAAAACTTCTCCAACGGTGTCACAGTGCGACGCTGATATTAGAGCACTGCATGCAAGACACTCACGAGTCCACCGTCGGAAATCGTGGTTGACGCCGGGCCACACGATATGTGCCGTCAGTAGCTTTTGAGTAGCCCGGACTCACGAATGTGAAAGCTCGTGCAGCGATGTGAATACTTCACGACGGAGGCATGCGGGTCTAAATGCGCGTGGCTTACTGGTCGACAAGCCGCAACAAACGTCTCCTATTTTTGGCGAAGGGGTCCGCCTCGGGGGGAACAGTGGCTACGGTGTTCGGCTGCTGACCCGAAGGTCGCGGGTTCGATCCCGGCCGCGGCGGTCGCATTTCGATCGAGGCGAAATGGTAGAGGCCCGTATACTGTGCGATGCCAGTGCACGTTAAAGAACACCATATGGTCGAAATTTCTGGAGCCCTCCTCTACGGTGTCTCTCATAATCATATCGTGGTTTTGGGACGTCAAACCCCAGATATTATTATTATTATTATTATTATTATTATTATTATTATTATTATTATTATTATTATTATTATTATTATTTGTTATTCAGCATCACTGCGCGGTCAAACTGGCCTCGAGTATTTAAAGCCAGTTTCATTGGAGGTCTCAATGGCTCTAAGTAGTGCTTCATAAAATGAGTTTACTGGAGTTCAAAGGTGCTAATCGTTCTTCATTTGTAGCGGAAAGAATTGTCGATTCGCTTAGCTTCAGCTGTACGGTATGCACGTGTCTACACGCCAAACATGCAACTTAACAGTCGACCAAAGCCGCTTTGCCTTGCGCTGCCACGGTGAACAATGATATATAGCGTGGTGCTTCGACCACGCAAAACTTGCATGGTGCTTTGACCAGGCTTGCAACGCACTCCAGTCTGCATGTTGGCGTCTTTTCATTTCTTTTGTTTTGTTTTATCTTCTTTGCCCAGTCTTCTTTATCAGCCGTATTTCTCCACCCCAGTGCAGGGTAGCAAACCGGCTACTAGCATCTGTTTAACCAAGCTGTCCTTTTTTTTTCATCTCTCTCTTTCTGTGTGTGCCGCTGGGCTAGCGTTCCAGCCAATGAGTTACGGAGCTGAACAGGTTACTCTCGTCTTTTTGTATCATCATTATCATCATCATCAGCCTGACCACGCCCACTGCAGGGCAAAGGCCTTTCCCATGTTCCGCCAATCAACCTGGTCCTGTGCTTTCTGCTGCCACGTTATACCTGCAAACTTCTTAATCTCATCTGCCCACCTAACTTTCTGTCTCCCCCCTCACGCGTTTGCCTTCTCTTGGAATCCAGCCAGTTACCCTTAATGACCAGCGCGCGGTTATCCTGCCGACGTGCTACGTGCCCGGCCCATGTCCATTTCTTCTTCTTGATTTCAACTATGATAACCTTAACCCCCGTTTGTTCCCTGACCCACTCTGCTCTCTTCCTGTCTCTTCAGGTTACACCTATCATTTTCCTTTCCATCGCTCGCTGCGTCGTCCTCAATTTAAGCTGAACCCTCTTTGTAAGTCTCCAGGTTTCTGCTCCGTAGGCAAGTACCGGTAAGATGCAGCTGTTATATACCTTCCTCTTGAGGGATAGTGGTAGACTACCATTCATGATTTGAGAATGCTTGCCGAATGTGCTCCATCCCATCCTTATTCTTCTAGTTATTTCACTCTCATGGTTCGGCTCCGCGGTTACTACCTGTCCTAAGTAGACGTACTCCTTTACAACTTCCAGTGTCTCGCCATCTATCGCAAAGCGCTGTTCTCTGCCGAGATTGTTCCACATTACTTTAGTTTTATGCATATTAATTTTCAGACCTACTCTTCTGTTTTCCGTATCCAGTAATCATGAGCTGTAATTCGTCCCCTGAGTTACTCATCAATGCAATGTCATCAGCGAATCGCAGGTTGCTAAGATATTCTCCATTAACTCTTATCCCTAACTATTCCCAATCTAGAGCCCTGAAAACCTCCTGTAAACACGCGGTGAATAGCATTGGAGAGATCGTGTCTCCCTGCCTTACGCCCTTCTTTATTGGGATTCTGTCGCTTTCTTTATGGAGGACTATGGTGGCTGTGGATCCGCTATAGATTTATTCCAGTGTGTTTATATAGGCTTCGTCAGTGCCCTGATTCCGCAGTGCCTGCATGACTGCTGATGTCTCCACCGAATCAAATGCCTTCTCGTAATCTATGAAGGCTATGTATAGGGGTTGGTTGTATTCCGCGCATTCCTCTATGACCGGATTGATAGTATGAATATGGTCTATTGTTGAGTAGCCTGTACGAAATCCTGCTTGGTCCTTTGGTTGATTGAACTCTAATGTCGTATTAATTCTATTAGCAATTATTTTTGTAAATAGCTTGTAGACAACAGACAGTAAGCTGATCGCCCTGTAATTTTTCAAGTCCTTGACGTTCCCTTTCTTATAGATTAAGATGATGTTGGCATTCTTCCAAGATTCTGGTATCCTCCCCGCCAAGAGACACCGTAATCTCTCCACCGTCTTTCAACAGGTCTGATGTTACCTGATCCTCACAAGCGGCTTTGCTTCTTTGCATTCCCTCTAGGGCTTTACTTCTCCTGTCAATACAGGTGGGATGTCAGATTCCTCTAGGTTATTACTGCTTCTTACGTTATCATCCTGATTGTCTCGGCTGCTGTACAGATCTCTGTAGAACTCCTCCGCTACCTCAACTATTCTATCCATATTGGTAGTGACGTTGCCTTCCTTGTCCCTTAATGCATACATCTGGTTTTTGCCTATGCACTGTTTTGTCTTCACAGCTTTAAGGTTTCTTCCGTTCTTTAGAGCATGCTCAATTCTCTCCATATTATACCTTCTTACGTCGGCTACCTTAAGCCTATTGATTAACTTCGAAAGCTCCGCCAGCTCTATTTTGTCTGTTGCTTTTGAGGCTTTCATGGTTTGACGTTTCTTAATGAGGTTTTTCGTCTCCTGGGATAGCTTGCCAGTGTACTGTCTAATGACTGTACCCCCGACTTCAACTGCACACTCCTTAATGATACTAGTCAGATTATCATTCATTGCGTCAACGCTAATGTCGGTTTCCTCGGTTGGAGCCGTGTATCTATTCTTTTTATTGCGATAGCAATTATATGGACACTCGTGGCTGGTTTTCGCCGTCGGCGTCGCCGCCGCCGTTGGCCGCCGCCGGTGTCCGCCGGCGTTGTCGTCCGCCGTCATTTGCCGTATATGTATATGTATATATATAACCGGCCCCGCCCGTCGTTCGTGAGCGTGAAAAGACGCGAGGAGGGGGGGGGGTCCCTCGAGCGATCTTGGATTTTACACGAGCGGGGGCGCGCGCGTTATCTCCCCTTCTCGGCGGCCGACAGCGGGGGGCCGGTGTACCCTTCTACGTGCTGCGCTCTAACGCGAAGATTAAACAAGCATTTTCTAGAGTTGCGTGAGATCGGATCCAAAAAGAGTTAGCTGCCAGCCTCACTTCGTATAACATTACAATTTTTTGCTATCGCATTCATTGCTTCACCCTTGCGGTGAAACTGTGACTTTTTTGTACATACATGCATATATACCATGCAAATGAGTTCTGCAGAGTCCCGCAAGGTGGCGGAAGGGTTAAGAAAAGGAAAATAGACAACCACTCGTTTGCAGCACGAAGCCACAAGGAAACCCGTACGGATTTCTCAGAAAGAAAACTTCTTAGTTGCCGAAAAATTCGTCCTGGTCCGGGGTTCAAACCCGGAACCAACGCCTTTCTGGGCTGTCGCTCTACCATAAATTCCTAACTGTTATATAAATTTATAAAACCACTCAGTTCTTGGCCAATCCCTCGCACTGAGTATGAGCCACACTGACCGGGTGAACAAGAACATCCTGGCCATCCTATATTTTGCTGTTCCCTCCTAGTGGGAACGGCACTCATCGTGCAACATCGTGATCATGAGTCCTTGTCTATCTGTGTATGCGAATCAAATAATAATAATAATAATAATAATAATAATAATAATAATAATAATAATAATAATAATAATAATAATAATAATAATAATAATAATAATAATAATAATAATAATAATAACAAATTTTCGGAAACAGTGTTCCCGAGCTCGTAAGCTCGGGGTCACCCTAGGTGGGAGGGTACCTCATTCCAGGAATACTCTGGCCGCAGTCGCCTCCTCATGAGTTTAGAAAAAGTCGTTCGATGTGTACTCGATAACTTTCAACCCTAACTGACCATTTTTTTTCTTCTCGGTTTATTATCACTCATCATTCTTTACTCTCCAGTAGGGTGGACTTGTTGGCTAGTTGGTTGAACATTTTCAATCAGGAAGCAGCGCTTCGTGTGGTGTGTTGCTCGTTCCTTGCTTCGTCTTCGTTTTTACCGCGCTGCTTTCTGATTGAAAATTTACGGTCCAGTTCAATTCTGTTCTCTCTCTTCCATTCAATATTCTACTCATGTGTGTGTTTCCTACATACGCCCATTATTCGCCCATCCTCAGCACCGGGACGCTTACCACGCTTTCGTTATCACCATCGCCACCACCATAACCATCATCATCTCCGCCTGTACTGATCGCGGCGTTCTTCGGCCGCACCGTCATGCAGGGTTCACCGTAGCCTGCACAAAAATTAAGTGTCACAACTGGTACCGTCCATTCGGAGCCATGTCACAAAGCAATATCTGCGGCTCTACCGGTTTCACGACGCAATCCATGGTAAGTATTCTAAAAGCATACTCTGAAAGCTTTTGTAACATGCGACGTTGACCGCTGCATGTTGCTTCTGAGACGTTGTAGAATTCGTAATACTCTGGGACATGTACTGACACATGATGCAGCGACAGCTCTATGCTAATAAGTTTACCGTTCTGTGAATGACAAGGAAATCATTTACCGTGTTCTTGAATTGCACAGTACTAATTTTTTTCTGGCAGCTAATTATTTTCACTTTGAAAAATTAAGCGCCTTGCTTTGCGATAACACAGGACCTTTTTGCAGTTTTATATGCGTTTCAGGTTCGTTTAAGATACACGTTTGGGAAGTTACATAAGTGAAACATAAAATTTAATAAATATACAACATAATTCGCATTCACTTTTGCTAACATATAGTAAAAAGCAAGAACGTGATAACAAGCATGTCTTAAGAATGTCGACCAACAAGCGATCATGCCGACATCTGAAAAAAAAAAAAGGCTGAAATGCTAGATTTTCTGGCATTTTATTTAGTTCAGCGGGGCCCAGCAACACTTATCGAACATGTCCAGAAATTGCTGAAAACATCTAATGTGTGTTGTAGGATTTCGGCTTGCCCGTAGACACTGCGCGGCTTTTCGCCTAGTTCTGGCCGTCCACATGCCTTGGTCATGACTCTCCCACCTACCACGATCCTACGGCGCTCGGCGATGGGGGGTGACCTTAGCCTCTCTCATGCGGAGACGGATTTCGACGTTGGCGCAGCGCGGAGTCTCGCGAGATTCTCCCTCTGGACAGTGAGGGCATGCAGGTGTTTTCGTTTTCGTCCGTGGACTCCTTTGTTTTTGGGTTCGCTGGGACGGAGTTCGCCAAAGGTGCCTTGCGCCAGCGGTGAGCGCGTACCTTACGTGGTCCCTACCGAACGCTTGGCCGAAGAGCGGTGCACTGTTTTAGCGCGTAGCCATACTACGCCGAGCCACGCTTATTGAAAGCCAACGCGAACGGAGTTTGCCCTTCCTCAAGCGATCGGGCCCTTTGGCCACTGATCGTTAGAATACGCAGCATGGTCGCGAGTGCCTCGCTAACGCGTTTGCACTGCGGAAGTTCGACGTCTACCTCGATGGAAGTTCGTGGTGCAAACGGATCACAGTGCGCTCAGCTGGCTGATGCGGCTTCGAGCCTGCGGGCAGGCTGGCTAGCTGGGCTCTCCTGATGCAGCACTATGACTTTTCAGTGCAGTATCGTAAGGGGAGCACCAACGTGGTAGCTGACGCGCTATATCGTGCCCCATTGTTGGCCGGGAACCTTCATCCCGGTGCGACAGTGAAGGGCGTCCGCAGAACTTTCTGCAGGGGGGGTGCATTAAAAGTGGGGAGGCGGACGCAGCGATGGGGTTGACATCAAGCACACGCAGCCTTTCTTTCACTGCAGTGCCGTGACCGGCAAGATTACTTAAAAGTGTGTAACATGGAAAGTTGGCTGGCAATACTGAGGGCCATTTCACTCGAATATGCGGGACATGAGTTATCGAGGTGCGTAGCCTACTGCACAGTAAAATATTATCCGAAATTCCAAGAGGGGGGGGGGGGGGGCTGCACCCCCCCCCCCCCCCCCTTGGAACCCCTCCAGACTCCCATGGTTAGAGTCGCTAGCGGTGCTTTTGCACAAGCAAGCACTGAGGGTGAAAAGGGTGAGTCCGCATTCGGAAGAAAGCAGCCGCGAAGCGGTCTAGTGTGTTAGCTTTCCGAAGGCCACGATGCCGAGAGCGAATCCGTGACGTTGACGCGAGCGGGAGTTGCTGCAGTCCTGAGTGGGCGCGACACCAGACTCCACTTTGGGAGCATGGAAATCACTTTCAGCGGACAAGAGGTGCCGAAGGCTCAGCACTGTGATCCGTTTTGTCGCGAATTGTGCGACGGTCTCAGGGAGACGGAGTGCCGTTACGCTGCTTGTCCTGCAGCGGGCGCGGAAGGCGGGCTGCAACCAGCGTGTGTCACTGAGTCCCCCGCGGATTCATGTTTGCTGGACCATGACGGGCTCCTGTTGAAGTACATAGCCACCGATGACGAGTCCATTGATCCGTTTAAGGTGGTTATGCCCAAAATTCTGAGAGGCACACTGTTATGATTCTCTCACGACATACCTATGGCATGGTCGCTTGAGTGGCTCCCAAGTTTTTTTGCAAGACTGTGACCTGGTCCGGCATGAAGCTCGACATTACCTACTATTGGCGTTCCTGCCACGTCTGTCAAACGGTGAAATCAAGGTGTGGCAAGCCTCCCGGTCTGATGAAACCGATTATCAGAGAGCGTCCGTCGCAAGTGGCCACCTGCGATCTATTGGGGCCTTTCCCCAGAAGTAAGCAGGGGTTCATTGACCACATGATAGTTGTGGATCATTTTTCGAAGTGGGCGGAATTTTTCCCTCTTCGGAAGGTGCCGGCACAAGTGGTGCTCGAAAGGCTGCAGGGAGTGTTTTGCCGGTTCGCCTTTCTGGAAAGGCTCATCACGGACAACGCTTCTCATTTCACCGCTCGAGTGTTTTGTGTCATATGTCATTCTCTTGGAACTGACCACAGCACCACTTCGCCTTACCATCCTCAGTCTAGTTTGACGGAGCGCATCAATCGTGCGCTAAAACCGATGTTGGCAGCCTTTGTCGGAAGTCGAAGAGACTGGGCAGACCATTTAAATGAGCTGGTGTTCGCAATCCGAACATCCGAGAGTCGCTCGACTCGTTTGCCGCCCGCCTTCCTAAATTTCGGAAAGGAGTTAGCAAATCCGGTGACCAACGTCATTCAATGCCAGCTCGGGGACGCAGAGAGGCCAGTAGACTGTTCTGCTTACGTGTCCAAACTTCGGGATTGGCTTTGTCGAGCTCTCTGTAAAGCAAGGCAAAGGTTGGCGTCGGCCAGGGCTCAGCAGAAGGCCCAGTACGACTACAGGCATCGCGACATTTCATCTAAGGCTGGGTGATCTCGTCCAGAAGCGCAAATACGCTTTTAGCGAGTCGAGTAAGGGATTCCCGAAACCTCACTCGCTCCTAAGTGGCTTGGTCTCCATCGAGTCGAGAAACCTTTCCCTCCATTTGCTTAGTACTTTCTGAAACACCCCAGTCGCGAAAACTCAGCCGTGCCCATATCGCAGACCTGAAAGCCTTTGCGTCGAGGTCTGACGAGCTCGCGTCAGCGCCTAGTGGCACTTCACTCAAACAGCGGGGCAGACCCGGGGCGGCGGACCGCATTCGGACCGCGCACCGGTATAATTTGATGAAGCGGTCACCTTTAGTGATTTCTCGCCGGACGGTGCAATGCGGCAGCGGAGGCGTAATGCAACTCGCGGTGAGATCGGTCCATTAAAAGCGCTTCAAAATTGATAAGTAGAATTATGGAATAAAGAGAAATGAAAGAGGATTAGTGAGAAAACCGATAGTACATATAAAACGACGAAACTAAATGAATGCACCCGGCTGTGTAAGTTATTTGTACGATCGTATCTGTGCGCAGTCCAAGGATCCAGTCCGGGTGCTCATCACCGGTGCTGCGGGCCAGGTCGCCTACTCTCTGGCGCCTCTCATAGCCAAGGGCCACGTGTTTGGCTATGACCAGGTAAGCTAGATACGCCTCCGTTCACAACTGGAGTATACCCCGGGAAGAGGTTTCCATATGACGCTTATATACGGGTCGCTTGGTTGGTCGACCAGCATGGCCGGATGGTTTACATTGGTAACACGTTTGACCAAGAAAGCACATGGGCTGGAAAGACAATGGTGACACGAATTAAGCTCTTCGTCTTTCTTGTCTGCAAGATTATCTTACTGATACCTTTAACTTACTACTGAGCTGTAACTCAGATGTTTATTTATGTTTTACTATCTGTCTGACTTCGTCGATAAGCCTTTATACGGAAGGAGCTTCTAAACTATTAAATTCAACCTTTAAAAAATTTGGGCAGGAAATGTGATGGACAAACTTGCAGGTCAATCTCCAGCTTATTTCCGGTCTGATTTCTTCAGCCGACTTTTTTTTATTAGCCGGAAATGCTGTTGCTATATCGAAAGACGTGCCGAGTAACATCGCTTGAGCTCACATCATCACTGGCGTACGGTCAAATTGAACACGCGCATGAGTCACGTTCCTACTCTGCCACGCCGCTGTGGGGCCGATGTGGCCGCAGTGATGTGGCCAGGGCTGAGGCTGAAAGTGCGATAGCGATACGCTCCTCATCACTAGCGGACTTGGTCATTCCAGTCAAACACGTTCACAACAAAGAGTTCGAGTCACTGTAATTTCTCTTCACGCGTATCACTTCGCTGTAAATCCCGTGCCCCGTACCACTCGCAGTACCACACATTAGGTAGTTGGCTAAGCAGGAACCGTCTTTCATCTGAAGTTCAAAAGAGACTTCTTTCAAAAATCTAGGGACATGCGAAGCAGGTAGGGATGGATGTTTCAGCTCCACTAACAACGTCGTCTATTTGTTGGCCTTCTTCATGCTTAGTGGACCGGTGGAGAGTTGTCGGATTTACTTAATTTTTGGTGGCGCATACTTGTTTATGATGGACCGTTACTACATGACACACCGTGACGACATTAGACGCCGACAAGCCGAGACCCTAAGGTGCTTCGCACATAAAATGTCACTTCCTCCGCACACCTCGTTCGACTCAATACGAAGGTTCCGCCGACCTTATTGAATCAAATCATATCAAATCAAATCATTTTTATTTCCCAGAAAGAAACAGGTTCTCGAGAGGTTCACTGGCTAAAAGCTGTTTATGGAGTTCAGTTACCACCGGCCAGACCTGGCAGTCATATGAAGGTACAACTGTAAGGACATTGAATACTGCTCTTGCCTCCCTAGTAGTCAACATTTGCTGCTATTTCGCAGCCTGTCATCCTGCACCTCCTGGACATCACGCAGGCGATGGGAGTCCTCAGTGGCGTTGTCATGGAGCTTCAGGACTGCGCCTTCCCGTTGCTGAAAGGTATAAGCCTTCTGCTTTTTGGAAGATAATAATAGTGCTGGCAATCCGTCCTTCCTATTGAGTTCAATATATCTTTTTTATATACCAAGAAAAGGTGCTCAGCTTACGCTGGTGGGGGCGCAAGGACGGAACCAACAGCGGAGTTAGTGCTCGACCTAGCGAAGTTTTGCCATTATGACAAGCTTTTGTTAGAGGTGCTAAGCTTCTGCTAGTCGTGCTAAGTACGGCTACACTTGGCTATTCTTGTCTGGTTTCGGTCAGTTCCCCACACTACGCACGTGTCACGTGGATATGGCGGGAACATGTCACGTGACTCGCTGTTACGTGTTTTTTGGCGGGAACATGTCACGTGAATGGTTCATATGTGATGTCACGTGATTTTAGTCACGTGACTAGTTCTTACGTGATATTACGGGACTCTTAGTCACATGACTAGTGACGTTATTTTAGTCCATGGCTCGTTACGCGATCATACTTGATTTTTAGTCACATGAGTTGTTTGATGGTGTTACTTTGTTTTTAGTCACAACCTGCCACGATGCTCTTGTGGTTATGGTGCTCGACTGCTGACCCGCAGGTCGCGGGATCGAATCCCGGCCGCGGCGGCTGCATTTTCGACGGAGGTGAAAATGTTCGAGGCCGGTGTGCTTAGATTTAGGTGCACGTTAAAGAACAGCAGATGGTCAAAATTTCCGAAACCCTCCACTACGAGGTCTCTCACAATCGTATCGTGCTTTTGGGACGTTAAACCCCAACAATTATTATATTGATTTTTGTCATGTGACTACATTTGCATGATACGCGATTTTTAGTCACATGACTACTTGCGTGATGTTACGTGACTTTTTAGCCACGTGAGTGCTGTTACGTAATGTTACATTGAGTTTATTCACATGACTAGTTACGCAATGTTACGTGATTTTAGTCACTTGACTAGTTGTTACTTGATGTTAAGCTATTTTAGTCCCGTTACTAGTTAGGTGATTTTAGTCCCGGGACTAGTGACTAGCTACGTGATATGTTACGTGATTCTTAGTCCCCTTACAGACTCGCCCATCATAATAGACAGTTTTAGCCTATTATGCTATTTAGTCTATTAGGCAGCACTGAGGACGCAGGTTGTCAGCCATTTCCAATGGCAAGCTGCGTCCGCAGGGCTCTTGTGGACCGCACCGGTCAAATCGGCACACGCGCCGATTTCGACAATTCCGGGCCGGTCAAATCGGCACACGTGTTGTGGGAGTGAAGTAGACAGTAAAGAAGAGGACAAAGAGAACGCGTACCGGTTCACGATGATGATAGTTCCTATTCGCACAATTCCTGTTCGAACAATTCTTTGTCCAGTTACCTGGACAAAGAACCATGTAGTGACCTAGACAAAGAACCGTTCTCGGACAACTGAAAATGCCAAGGTATAAACTTGAATGCTTGTGCATTCTCTAGGTATATGCCGACCAAAAATAACTAGTGGAGTGGAGACAGAGCTGTTATTAAATAAATTTACAGCACCAATCTGACGTGCTGACAGCTCCGCCGACAGAACTTGCTGACTCGTCGTAGAACGAACACGTGTGATCTTGTCAAAGCTCGACCAAGGCACAGAGGACGAGCTTGCTTTACCCCTAATATTACTTTGCGCAAAGAACTTTTGCGGAGTATTATGCGAACGCTCGCTCACGCATAGTCGTAATTCACTTTTCAAGACAGTATTCTTCAAGCCAGGAAAAAAAAATGAGCACGTGAGGTCTACCTTGCTGAAAACATGCGTTTTAACAATTCTTTGCGATTCTTCATAAATGCCCGCTTGGCAAGTTCGCAATTAAAACACGAATGTTATGTTCATTCAAAGTGGTGCCACTTCTCCGGTCGATTGTTCCTGGCGAAGAAAACATTTTTTGCACCGTAAGAATATAACTATCATTTTCCTCTCCACGCGATATTCAGCGTCTATTGTTCTTCTTCACACGTTCATTGTCCTTTCCAAAGAAACTCGGAAACTCGAAGACATGACAAGCTACCAGCTGCTGAGTACAAAATATTATGTGTACGCCGATAAGAAATGTAAGACAGCAGCATAGCTTAAATAGCAAATACGAGCAGGCATGTTTTATTTGGTTTATCGGGTTTAACGTCTCGAAGCGAATCAAGCTTTGGGAGATCCCACAGTGGAGGGCTCTGGAAGTTTCTAACACTTCTGTTCTTTAACCTGCGCCTAAATCTAAGCCCACGGCCTCGAGCATTTCGCCTCCGACGAAATGCTACCTCCACTGCCGGAATCGGTCCCGTGTCTTTGGGTCAGCAGCCGAGCACTGTAACCACTGGACCACCGTAGGGACGAACATTTTTGTTGAGAATAAAATACTGAAATGGGATTAGGCAGACTGTTTAACTGAACTTGAACTTTAGACTTTATTTCCAACGCAAAAAAGTGTGTGTGTGTGTGTGTGTGGGGGGGGGGGGGGGGGGAGACAAAAAAGCTGTCAAAAACGGCTTGAAGGGACCTGGGGAACCATACAGGCCGCAGCAAAATAGTGACAGCAAAAAAACAGTTAAAGAAAGGAGCGATATCACTTATATAACTTGGTAATTAAAATAGCAGAAGTATTATACAAAGCAAGACAAATAAAAAGAAGATACAACCGGATAGACATATACAGCAAAATGCAAATTTCACTAAAATGCACCCATATACAGCAAAGTGCACATTCACGAAATGTCGACGGCTTCTCGCGTATATATAAAAAAAAAACAGAACATCGCAAAAATTATTGTGTAGTGACATAAATGAGCTTATGTTGTAAAGGCTCTGCACTCATTGCATAGAAGAAGTCTTATTTGGGCTTTGAATTTATGGAATGGGAAATCGAAGTTGATTTGTGAAGACGCACGATTTATTATCACGGGTATTTTATTTGGTTAGTGAGGGCTGACCTTCCATAATTTGTACGCGTTCGTGGTGTTGGTACCTGCTTATTACGTAGGCGACAACGTCCTGATGTTGATGATGTAATGAGCACGGTAGCCAACCAATGGTCCATTAAAGCTGCAAAACGAGGACCAAGATAAGTAGAGCTTTTTAGAGAACGACAGTGCAAAATTTGGTGCGATGAAATAGGGAAATTTGCAGGCATGAGATTGCGTCAGCTGGCACAAGTCAAGAATAAATGGACATTGGCGGTAATCGCAATTCGTACTGTTGGGAACGTAACAAAGGTCTACAATAAGAAACCGACGACTCCAGAAATTTTGTTCGAATGCGGGTCTCTACTGCACAGCAGAGTATTGTGCTACACTGCGAATTCCATCAGGGAACAGGCTGATAGAAAGATCGAATAGTGCTACAACGACTAGAACTGAAGAGCCAACGTAAGACTCAATTCGGCCTTCGATGAGGAGCGAAGTTGAAAGGCTTGCGTCCTTAAATGCATGGATCTAGAATAGCTGGCTGTAGGCATTTGCTAGTTATTATTATTATTATTATTATTATTATTATTATTATTATTATTATTATTATTATTATTATTAATTTGACATCACGCTTTGTTGTATTTGAACTGTCTTTATCATAATTCCACTTTTCTATTTCTCCTTTTTATTTATTATGTTATGCCCTGTTGCTCTATAGCTGTCATGTTTTATATTTGCCTTCTCTTCGTACTTCTCCTGTAGACCGTCTATATTATTTACTTGGTGCTTGTGCCAGCACTCAGACCAGAGTGGTGTTGCTGGGTGCGCTTAATGAACGTTTCATTGATAGATTGTTGCATGCTATATTTAAAACGCACTATGCTTTCCTCCGCAAACGTAGAGGTGGTTGCCACCGACGACGAGAAGAAGGCCTTCACGGGCATCGACGCTGCCGTCCTGTTGGCCTCGTTCCCCACGAAGCCAGGCGCGACGCGCAAAGACCTCTTGGCTCCGAACGCCAAGATCTACGAGAGCCACGGGATCTGCATCAACCTGTACGCCAAGAAGACCGTCAAGGTGAGTGACGGGCCACGCAGCACGCGCTTTCCAATAATAATATAATAATATCTGGGGTTTTACGTCCCAAAACCACGATATGATTATGAGAGACGCCGTAGTGGAGGGCTCCGGAAATTTTGACCATCTGGTGTTGTTTAACGTGCACCGACATCGCACAGTACACGGGCCTCTACCATTTCGCCTCCATCGAAATGCGACCGCCGTGGCCGAGATCGAACCCGCGACCTTCGGGTCAGCAGCCGAGCACCTTAGCCACTGATCCACCGTGGCGGACTCGCGCTTTCCAAGGCTGGTGTCTTGAAAATATCACTAGTTTAGCACAGAGCACGGTCTATTCTGAGTTTTTAGAACACCAGGTTACAGACGAGAACTTATCCGACACCGGTGATCGAACACCTAGTTTACCAGACATACACAAGACCAGTGTTGCGGAATTGCCACTCCGGAATTGGAATGACTCCGGATTCATTCCACATTTTTGCGACCCCGGAATGGAATGGGAATGGAATGGGGACTACGCTTGGAGGAATGGAATGGGAATGGAATTAAGCGCCTTTTGCACGGAATGGAATGGGAATGGAATTACGTCGTTTTCCAAAAAATAGGGCATCTTTTCGTCTACGCGCTGTTTTTCAAACTTCAAATATTAGTAAGTCAAAGCCTTGAATTTAACATTAAAGCAGTATTTTTAAAATGGCTTGACTGATTACAAGCACGGCCCATTTATAAGCAACGCGCCTACTGTAATTATGCCCTTATACAGACTGCGTTGCTCCGAAGTTTCTCTCTATTCGTCGCGTAAAGCCTGTTTCACATGCGAGAGACTGAGCGGCGGCGGTCGCGGTGATGAGCGGCAGCGGGACGCGCGGACGCGAGTTCGTTTCACATGCGCCGCTTTTGCGCGATGCCCGCCGCTCTCATGCCCGCCGCTCTGGAAATGGACGGATGTCATCTGCTACCACGTCTGCTACCGAGACGGTGCGAGTTCCTCCCGGCGCGCGCGCCCGCTCCTCGACTCCGCCCCTGCCGTCACGTGCTCCCCACGTCACTGCTCCCCCCATTGGTCAGACGCTCTGCCGCGAGCGAATTTTTCCAACTCTGGCGATGTCGATCGCAGCGTCTAGTAGCAACGCCACCTAAAGAAACTTGACGAAGTTTCTTTAGGTGGCGTTGCTAGTAGACGCTCTAGAAACCTGTTTTGGGCTCGTGCGGCGGCTGCCGCTCCGCTCTTGGGGCAAAATCGCTCGCATGTGAAACAGGCTTAACCGCGGTTCTATGCCGCTGGTATCCGTCGTGTGGAACTACGGCGGCGGCGCCCCAGCCGCCTGCTGTCTCACCACCTTTAACTTTTAGGGGCGAAGCTCCTTATGCCTTGGGTAGTGCGTCTCCTGTAGTTTGTAGTACGTAGTAGCCACCTGCCAGTAGCGTAGCCAGAAATTTTTTTCGGGGGGGGGGGGGGGTTCAACCATACTTTATGTATGTTCGTGCGTTTGTATGTGTGCGTGCATATATACGCAAGCAAAACTGAAAAATTTCGGGGGGGGGGGGGTTTGAACCCCCCCAACCCCCCCTCTTGGCTACGCCACTGCCACCTGCGTAACCCGCAGTGTGATGACGATGACGCTGCCATCACGGCACACCACCTGGAATGTACCCACTATGCGTCATAACGATGACGCTGATGACGATGACGATCGGGATGCCATACAACACATGGCGTCGCGATATGGTTTCACATGCATATCGTTTGACCACATGCAACCAACCACCATCACGTCTTTGATGATGTACTGGGCGAATTTCACGGAAGATTCGCGTTTACCGATGAACCTCCGGAGCTTCGCCCACTCATCATCATTCACTCCGTGGATATGCTGCGATTTTTTTCATTTTTCCTCTTGTCGTCGTCGGCGACTCGGACGCATATTAGAAAAAGCGCTTCTCTAAGTTGTATACCTGAGATTGCATAGCTGCGCACAGGCGAACAGAAAAAGTTCTCATCTCACCATCCATGCTTGCGAGGCGCGCTTGACAAGCGTGAGTGCTGACGAGCAGTGCGGCCCAGTGTTCCGTATTCGATGCAAAGGCACAAGGTGCCCGAGCGGTGTACTGTTCCAACTAATACCAGCATATCTAGAGGGTTTTGTTCCCCATTAAACAAATCTTAGTTTTTCCATATTCACGATCGCTCCAGACGCGTGGCAAAACTGCTTAGTCTTCTTGAACACTAATTTTGTCAGCATAAAGATACGCTATGTCATCATTTCAGCATTAACACATTTAAGCTTAAACAATATTAAAACATCGCCATTCGTTTAAACATGCTGACCACGCAAATACTATATGTAGCGGGAGAACTGCCCTTGATGGGGATTAATAGGGTGGTTGTACTGCACGAGATATGTCACCAAGCTACACTATCCCTCGACCTTAGTAACGTGTTTTGCGTACTTTAGCAGTTCTTAATGCATCTGATGGCATCAGCTTTATGGGGCGTTCAGTATTAACTCGATAAAACTATCAAGATGCATTTTTACGTTGAGGAATTACAGTAACGGAATTGAACTGCCCGGCCATTCCGGGAATGGGAATGGGCTAAGTTTTTCCATTCCGAGGAATTGAAAGGAATGGAATTGCGGCAAGTTCTAATTCCCTGGAATGGAATTGGAATGGAATGGAGGCGCCCATTCCGCAACACTGCACAAGACAGATAAATGCAACAAATGCAAGTCTCTATAGCCGCTCTGGAACACATACTATGGGGATGTCGAGGGATAAAAAACTGTAAATGGGACCTCCGCGCATTCTGAGTGGCTGTTGCGCAGCCGCGCCCTTTAATATTATATTTGGGTAGTCCAGCGAGCCGAGGAAGCCGCCGGGACTCAAGAACTCCCGGCAGTCACCTAATCGGGTCCTTTTGTCCGTCCCACAAGCTCGCGGGACCTTTCAATAAAGTTATTTGATTGAATGACCAGTATAGGCTTCATTCAGCGCGTTATAAGTGGGTAATTATCATAAACATCTTTTCAAAAAGAGAGCGGAGAATTTTCGGCTTATGACTTAAGCATAGCTTTCATGACAGGGACACTGTATGCGCGACGAAAGAGATCATGAAGCGCGCCAAGCGGGCATGAAAAGCCCCCAGCACGTCTATAAAAGCTACTTAGCCTGGATACCATACCGATGAAGTGTAGCACATGATGAATGTAAGTGACAAATAATGGTTCCTGCAGCTATGGTGGTTTTATAGGAAAGTTTCGCGTTACGTAACCGAGCATATATTACATGAATCCTGCAGCTTCTTACTTGCGAGGTATAGAAACCCGGAGGCTTATGAAAAAGGTTCAACTTAAATTGAGGACGATGCAGCGTTCCCATGGAACGCTGCATCGTGGGTTAGAAAACAAAGGCGTGTTAAGGACATCTTGATATCAAGAAGAAATGGGTATGGGCAGGGCATGCAGCAAGACAGGAAGGTAACTACCGGCATAGGCGTGTGCAGGGTTCCCCTTCAGGGTGAGAGGGTGGGTGCGGGGCGATGGTACATCTCAGCGCCCTCCCCACTATTAATTCAAAGTACGGGGCAGACTGTGCCCCCGCCCCCCCGCCCCCCTGCGCCTTCTTAGGTAGCCAGGGAATGCCGCCACCCCCCCCCCCCCCCCCCCCGCCCCTGCGCACGCCATGAGTATACTGGTAACAGATTCGATTCCAAGAGAACGCAAACGCGCAAGGAGAGGTAGAAAGTTTGGCGGGCTGGTTAAATTAAGAAGCTTGCGAGGATAATGTGACCGCAGCAGGCAAAGGACCGGGTTAATTGGAGAAACATGGAAGAGGTGGTCCCTGCAGTGGTCGTGGTCACGCTGATGGTGATGACGATAACATGATGAACCCAGCATACGAACTGCGTGCATTCGACTACAGCTAGCCCGAATGTGCAGTTCGAATTTATTTGCGCAGGTTCTCGTAGTGTGCAACCCGGCGAACACTATCGCGTTCATCTGCTCCAAGTACGCTCCGTCCATCCCGAAAGAAAACTTCTCAGCTTTGGCGCTGATCGACCACAACAGGGCAAGGTTGCAGGTGAGCTCCACGCACTGAATGATGACTTTATTTGCCAAGCGCAGAATACATGTGCACTTAGGCAGGAAATGTGTTAGAGAATTCAAGACTCATCTTTCTACTAACAAGCTTACTATTGACTTCAACAAATACCCGGTACCACTTGCAGTGCGGAACAAGCGACAAGCTAAAAAAAGGGGAATCAGACGCAACCAATGAAACCAACAGCAGCTAAAACACTTTAAAAAATGGAGCGTGTAAGGACACTTTGATCACTCGAATTCGAACAGCGATGTGACAGTTCTCAAAACTGAACGCAAATAGCACTTTTTGGCACAAAAAAAGAAAAAAGAAAATAAACAGAGGCTGTGGCCGCAGGGATTCTTGAGATGCTTAGCGAACGCGGCCACGTCATCCTTGGTATGCCGCGTTATCTGCAGCAGCAGCAGTTCTGAAGCGTGGCCTCCTCTATTAGCTCCGGCAGCGGCACGTGACGAATTAGTCACGGAGGCCACAGTTGAAGGTACGAGAGACGCTTGGTTCTCGTAGCGCTCAGCTGTCTGTCGTTATTCCAGATATTGTAATCCAGCTGCAGAACTTTCAGATTCGCTATACTTACTTGAGCCTTCGTCTCATAAACAACGCTCTCGTAGTTCGGACCAGTGAGCGGCGGGAGCCTACCGTCGGAGTGCAGCACGGCTCCGCTGAAGGAACCGAAGATGACGTCGTTTCCACGCCGACACCATGCCCACACTTTCGGCGCGCTGGCGTGGACGGAGAAAGACAGACTTTTCTTTCGCGGATTGGAAAGCTACTCCAGCAACAACTGTCGAAAAAAATCACGACATCGTCAACAGTAATGTTGGCCCTTGCGAACCACGAAGTTTTATCGAATTCTAAAACCTCTTCGGCTTCCCTTTAGGCCTGCGTTTCACACCCGCCGCCTTGGCTACGAGTGACGCTGGCTAACAACCACAGGAAGTTAACGCACGTAAATACCAACAAAAAGTGGACGGGGAAGCACCCTCCGTCGTAGCTCAATCGATAGAGCATCGAACGCGTAATTCGAAGGTTTTGGGTTTGTATACCACTGACGAAGAGGGCGATTTTTCGTCCTCAAAAATTCCTTTCAATTTGGATCTTCTTCATTACTCTACAGTTAAAAAAACAACAACACATAATGTCCCCTATGATTTTCTTGGCTTAACTGTCTGTTGGTTTCATTGGTTGTGTCAAATGACCAGCTAAGTCGCATATACCACTACCGTGTATTTATAACAAGAAGTAGTGTATTTCAAAATGCATTACGTTGTTTGCAGTAAGAGAAATAAAATGTAACGACTTAATTTACAACAAGTTTCTCCGAGATTGTGTTACCTGGTTTTCTTTTTGACATTCAATTTTAGGACGTTTGCTGTCTTTATACGCCTATACCTTTCGTGGAGCCATCCAGGGTCCGAGCAAGCATAGAACACACGATTACCAAGCCTACAAAGTTGCATTTGCTCTTCAACGAGGACGTTCATATGACTTGCACGATAATAATTTTTATCGAAAAGTATGAGGGCGCTTTTGGGCAACAATAGTATTTAGGTCACGACTGAAGCCTCTGCCTAACGCTGCAGCTTAGAGCTACATTTAGCTTACTCACATGCTACGTATATTTCACTCATCGCTAAAACTCGCTACCTGGAAACTACCGGGGCTTTCTGGCTTCAACTTGTAAGAGTGCCTCACAACACACGTGGGGGAAGCAAATTGTGCTAACGTACTTGCAGAATCTTTACGTAATTAGTAAGCGTGGTAGGCGCGGGACATCTCGCCCTGAAAAGTCCTGAGGGTGAAAGGTAACGGGGATTATGGACCGTAGTTAAGTACGAACATTTCACGATATAGGTAAGTTATAATCAGTCGCAGAATGGAATCAACGAGTCTCTCTCCTAAATGTTATATGAAGAAAACACACAACCAAGTCGACAGAAACATTGGCTATTTGTTTTTATGTTGAATATAAATGCGTGAAATGTGATGCGAAAGTCAGCGAAAGTCGACGGAATACAGAAATTGTTGCGGCTGGTACCAAAACCCACGTGTGTTGTGCTTCACCGCCCCCCGCTGCGGATATCTTCTCGGTCAGTGCATGTGCAAGACTAGCTATTGGCCGTTAGTGTCACTGACGGCCTAGGTGGCGGTTGATGGAATATTCTTTCAAACTCGGACGCCACTTGCGCGCGATACGTTTGGCTTCATCGTCGGATTCTTCACGTGACCGTCACCAAACAAATATTATTAAACGAACCCTACGTGAGGGAATAACATCGATTTCCCCACATTCCCTCACAGCTTTGTCGAAATGACGCTTGCCTTCTCGACGTTTCCGCAGATTGCCCAGAAGCTAAAGATCTCCGCTGCGGACGTGAGGAACGTGATCATTTGGGGCAACCACTCGAACACCCAGTTCCCGGACGTCAGCCACGCAACGGCAATGATTAACAACCGGGTCGTCAAGGTCACTGATATTCTCAAGGACCAGGACTACTTACATGGAGAGTTCATCAAAGTGCGTCATTTTTTGCGTTTTCGACCATCTGAGCTGTAGCGCCGAGCTAGGACGACGGACACAGTGACAAGGACATAGCGTTCGTCCTTGACTGCCAATGTGTCCGCTGTCCTTAGGTTGGCGCCGAGCTAAATGACAGACACAGTGACAAAGACATATCATTCATCCTTTCCTGTCACCATGTCCGCTGTCTTTAGGTTGACCCCGAGCTAAGGAAGAGGGATACAGTGACAAATACGTAGCGTTCGTCCTTGGCTGTCACTGTGTTCGCCGTCCTTAGGCTGCCGAGCTAAGGAAGAGGGACACAGGGACAAAGACATAGCGTTCGCCCTTGTCTGTCACTGTGTCCGCCGTCCTAAGGTTGGCGCCGAGCTACGGACAACAGACACAGTGAAAAAGAGGTAGCGTTCGTCCTTGACTGTCACTGTGTCCGCTGTCCTCAGGTTAGCGCTGTAGCTCTCGCCACCAAGTATGGCTCACGAAGTAGGCCAATCTGCCATCGTTTTTAACAAAGTCGTGTATTATCCCGACCATGTGAAACTTCACGGCCGCCCAAAAGCACTGAGTATGTTTAGAATGATAAATTTGCTAGTAGGCTCTCATTTCTTTTGTTTTCACTTTGAGAATGTACATACTACGAAATATAAACGTAAAACTTTTCACCTTTCGGGCCGTAACATCAGTGTTTATTGGTCAGCATGATTTCACGGATATCAGTGTTTTTCGTCTTTTGCTCATTGTAACTTGTTAGAGATTTCAAAACTGCTATTTGTAGAGTTTATCCTTACAATAAAATGTACCATTTTTATCGATAAAATGTTAACTATAGTATGACAGACAGTTGAGCTAGTTAATCTTGCATTATAAGTTTAATACAGAAGGTAAGTTAGCGCGAATCAAGACGAACGCATAAGTAGAGGCACACGTGTTCAAGCGCTAACAACTGTGTATTGCGAAAACACCAACTTACACGTCATGAAAACACCGTGGAAAGCAGCATGAGAAAGTCCAACAAACGAAACAGTGCTCTGCATGCTTATAATATTCCAAAAAAAAGGTGATGTTATCACAGCCGCGCTAACACAGATTTGGTCGTTATTTTTTTTTATAAACAGTTTTTAAAAGCAAAGCGAGCTATAGAGCTCTTAGTATTAAGAGCTTAGTGTCCTAAAATCGTGACTCGCAAGCGCATGCAGAAACATCCGCAACGAAATGTGCATGCTTATCCGCTCCTAGAGTTACTGCGTACGGCTACTTCAGGAACCTAGAGGTGCCATATAAAGTAACTCTATGCTCTTCCTTCAGTTTTGAACATGCTCCCTCAGACGAGAATTAACGGATGTTTCAGTTTCGCCGATGTATATTTTTCCACAAGTTAGGAGAACCGAATAAACAACCCCGACGGAGCATTTAGTGAAGGGAGTCTCGTGCCTTGTAAAGCACCCTCGTCGTCCTCGAGCACAAAATGCGAGAACAAAGTTTCCACGAGTTGTTTGGGGCTGAAAAGATTAGAGGAACGTCATGTCTAGTTTCGAGTTGCATTCTTTGCTAAAGACTCGGCCATTGCAACAACGTGCCTCTCGTCCTCGTTAAAGGCCAACTCCAGCGATTTTTTGACCGTGTCAGGGTAATGGTGCTTTTATGTTCCTGAGACACTCTTGCCACGCGCCCGATAGCTGAAATGCTCAGCAAATTCGAAAACAATTTTTAATAAGCAAAAAGGCGCAATACCGAAACCGAAACCCAACCGAGTGTACTGTCTACGTATGACGTAGTAGTTTGTTACGAACTGGAAGTCGTGCAAGGCATGCTGGTCCCGCCGGCGCGGAATATAGCACGCTCCTCCACAGAGAACAGAAAATCGCGCGCCAGACCAGTGAAGCGCCGGCCAAACACCGTTGCCTTGTGGCCAGCACAATATACGCTGTAGCGGCCAAAGCTAGCGAACCCATCGGCTGCGTCACTTCCGTCGACCGGCAAACCAACACGTCACCCACGCAATGTTGCCAATAATTGCGGGAAGCCGGGTGGTCGTTTGCAGACAATTCATTTGCAAACAATCAGCGCATCTCTCAAGCTTGAAATTTGGCATAAATGACGGAAATGTGCAAAGGAACGTACCCAGCGAATTTCATTGAGATCCATTTACCTCGAAAAATCGCCGGAGTTGGCTTTAGTTGCACGAAGGAAGAGAACTTTTTCGAGGGCTAGTTTCCTTGCTTGACACAAACTTAATGAAAACCAGCAGGTAATGAAGCCAACCTATGAAGGTACAAGGGACGCTAATTGTACTGTTTTAAGTGTATTCTAATAATTGTGATACAGACGTGAAGAAAGTAATGTGGACGAAAAGACAGCTCGCCGCTGGTGAGGACCGAACCTGCGACCTCCGGATTTCGCGCCCGATGCTCTTACCAACTGAGCTACAGCAGCGGTCCTCCCATCGTCCACTTATCGGGTATGCAAACCCTGGGAGTGTTAACCGCTCTTAGCCATGACGGCGAGTGCGGAACAATCTTTCTTTGTGCCGAATGGAGTTACGTAGCACGTGAACCTTAGGTAGTATGCGAGGGCTGATTGGTCAGCTGTCCGCTCGTGACACATGCTACGTGACGCCATCTGGCACAAACAAAGAGTGTTCCACACTCGCCATCATGTATAAGAGCTGCTCTAACACTCCCAGGGTTTTCATGCACATAAGCACCCAATAAGTGGACGATGGGACGATCGCCGCTGTAGCTCAGTTGGTTAGAGCATTGGGCGCGTTATTCGAAGGTCGCAGGTTCGGTCTCTGCCAGCGGCAAGTTGTCTTTTCGTCCACTTTACTTTCTTCACAGCCATATCACAAATATTACAATACACTTAAAACAGTACAATTACCGTTCCCTATAACTATAGGTCGGCAAAACTTGTGCAGCTCACTCAGACTCGCTCATGAAACATATTTTGCGCTTAGGGCTCACTCGGACTCAAACTCACCAAAATTTTTCTGAGCCGGACTCACTCAACTCACACTCACGAAAATTTTCTTCAACCGGACTCACTCGGACTCAAACTCACCAAAACATTACTCACCCGGACTCACTCAGACTCAGGGCTCGATCTGAGTCTGAGTTGGTAGACTCATGAGTCCGTTAGCCTAGAATTATCTTTTTCGACCATGGTGTCAATGCTCTCCAACACCAACATCTCACGTAATCGGTGCTCTTCTTGGCGCATTTTGATATATAGTGTCTTCGAATACGAGTTATGATTGCTCGTAAACCAGTAAGGCCATTTTTCTTGAAAGAGATGACAACATAAGATACATTTATCAAAAATTTCCTTTGAAGAATGGGCGTGGGTGGGGGGAGGGGGGGAGTCAAGGCACTCACTTTCGTAATTTGCGCCTCTGATCCATAAATATTTAAATGCTGTATGAAAGACACTGCTTTGGAATATGTGTGAGTACACGTGAGTATAAAAGTGAATCCAGGAAAGCCTGATAGTAATGCTGACGATGAGTAGATATGACCATAGGTCGGCAAAAAAAGTGGAACTCACTCAGACTCACTCAAGAAAGATATCTTGCGCTTTGGACTCACTCGGACTCAGACTCACCAAAATTTTCCCGAGCCGAACTCACTCGGACTCACACTCACGAAAATTTTCTTCAACCGGACTCTCTCAGACTCAAACTCACCCAAATATTACTCACCCGGACTCACTCAGACTCAGACTCTCGACCCGATCTGAGTCTGAGTGAGTCCGAGTGAGTCGACTCATGAGTGAGTTCGCCGACCTATGCCTATAACTTCATCGGCTTCATTATCTGCTGGTTTGCATTAAGGTCGTCTTCGTTACGTGGCTCAGACTGTTGATGTCCACACTGTCCCACCATACCGAAAACGAATCGCCCAGCGGGAAGGGTATACGCGGACAAATGACACGCTGTCGTTTAAGTGCGGAGCACTTCACGGGCCAGGGCTGTATACTCTCGTATCATCTCGTGTCATCTGCTGTCATCTCACGTCGTCTCCTAGAGTCACGTAGGTGAGGTGTCATGTGAGGGTGAGGAGGATGGGGAGGAGGAGGGGGAGAGGGTAAAGCTTAGCATAGCCATGTATAGTATAGCGTAGCCATGGGTAGTATAGTGCGCAAGGGGTGGGGTGAGGAGGAGTGATGTGAGGGTTAGGAGGCGGGTGAGGCATAGCGTAGCGGTATATGGTATAGTATAGCAAGGGGTGAGAAATGAACGTGAGGAGGAGGGAAAGGAGGACGGTAGGTAGTAAGGAATAGCATAGCCATGTATGGTATATAATAGCAAGAGGGAGGGAAAATGAAGTGACGGTGAGGAGGGGGGGCGTGAGTGTGAGGAGGAGAATGTACAGCATAGCATAGCCGTGTATAATACAGTATAGCAGGGGAGTGGGAAAGGGAAGTGAGGGTGAGGAGAAGAAAGGGTGCCACTGCATCACCAGTGAAGGTTTCCGTTCCCGCCATGGACGCCGAGCAGGTTGCCCGTTTCGAACGGCAGCGCTTGCTTTCCCGTGAAAGCTATAGACTATTTCAGGGACGGGTTTGCGTGCCGCCATGTTGGGCTGTTAATCTTTGTATTTTGTATTTTTCACAACTAAACGAACAGTGTTACGGTAGACTCATACGCATGAAAACAGTTGGGTTAGTGCATACGACGCTTTATCGCCTTATTAATTCACATCGGATGTACAAAAACAAGAAAACATCGACTTAACAGCCCAAGATGGCGGCGCCCAGATGTCTTACGGAAAATAGTCTATAGCGTCGCCGAAGGGCAGGCGAATCCCTGCTCCGCACTTGCTACAGCTTTCACGTGGAGTACAAATGCATACATTTCCTACCTCACGCAGACGGTGCAGGACCGCGGCCATGCAGTGTTTGCGGCGCGCAAGCGGTCCAGCGGAATCACTGCAGCCAGCGCGGCAGCAGACCAGTTGCACGACTGGTGGCAAGGAACTCCCGAGGTTAGTGCTATCAGTAGTTCAAAAAGAAGACGAGAGGAAGGAACACTGAACCTATACCATCTAGAAGTGTGGAACAAGACCGCGTCGAGTGTGTCTAGAAATTCATATGGACAGTTCCCTTATATTCTTGCGCCGCAATGCAGACATTTTGTGCGCACGAGTAGGTTTTTCACAGATATTCGATTTCCTCGCGCGAACTCATCGGATTCCCTCGCGTTTGATAGCTTTTTCCAGAAGCACGAAAGTTCGATCTTGCTTTGAAGCCTCAAGTGCTTCACCAGGACGCCGGAAGTGCCTCAAATTTGACCACCTTTGGAAGAATTAAGTAGTAAAACGAAATATCGCAGTTGTGACAACTGCCTGCGTCGCATCAGCTGGTCCCACCGAAAGGCGTGAAATAGCGAGCTCAAAGGCGTCGTTCCCGAGCAAGCAGGTCATCCAAGCCTCTTCCAGGGAGATTTAAGGGACTGATTAGTTTTAAAAAGTCAATTTCACCGCAAGGGCAAAGCAATGAATGCGATAACAACAAATTCTAATTTTGTACGAAGTGAGGCTGGCAGCCAACTCTTTTGGATCCGATCTCACGCAACTCTACAAAACGCTGGTGTAAAAGAATGCGGCCGCTCCAGGGACACTTTTCACATTCTGTTCGTGTCGAGAGCGCAGCACGTAGAAGGGTATACGAGCCACCCGATGATGCTGCCGAGATAGCGAGATAGCGCGCGCGCCAGCGATGGCGACCGCGCCCTTAAAATCGAAGTTCACAGTTGCTGCTCGGGCGACCCCCCCTCCCCTCGCGTCTTTTCACGCTCGTTAAAGACGACTGCGGTGTTTCCTCTCTGCTTCGACGGCAGGCCTCCAGAGCGGGGTGATGTTATCGCATGCGCCCTCCGAACGATGGAGATGGGCCGGCTCGTTTGATCTCTGCTTAAGTCGCGTTCGTCACCCCCGTTCGCGCGCCATTGCCAATGTGGAGACCGTACGATGCGCGAGGGGATTTTATCAATTTGGACTTCACACGGGACATGACGGCGACGGGAAAAACCCGTCGAGATTGACAATATAATTGCTATTACAATAAAACATCATTTTTGCTTGATCATACATTAATTGTCATTGGCCGGACAACTATAGCCACCACTAGGGGTGGACCCATGCACACAGAGAGTGTTGAAGGCATATCACCCGGATAGGGCTATTGTGATACTGACTGTGCGCGCTTCTGCATCAGCTAAATCTACGGGATCGGTACCGTGGCATAACCGGCGCAGTGCACGTTGATGTGAAATGGGCAAACACATAGCAATATTAGTTTTTAAAAATGCTCGGGAATATGAATGAAAATATGGATGGGTGGCTTGAGAGCCTAAATATATGTATCTCAAAAGCGTTGACGCAGAATAGAGGAGGCGGTAAAATTGTAGCTAACCATATTGCAGGGTATAGCTGAAGTTAAGAAGAGACAACACGGAGTCGCCAAAAAGAAATGCAAACAGTTGCGGGCAGGTAAACTGGACACAAAGGAGGTAAGGACTCATCAGGTCCTCCCATAAGCTCTATCCCCCCCCCCCCCCCTCCCCGCCCGTAAGAATCCAATATCTGCCCCTGACCATAGGCGTGCGCAGGGTGCCCCTTCAGGGGGGCCTAGTAGCACCAAATGCTGACACAACGTTGGTGCAACATTCAGAAAGTTGCTTCAACGTCGTGGCAACATTTGGTGCTACTAGGGGGGAGGGGGGGGCGGCGAAGGCTCGTCGCAGCGCCCTCCCTGTCTTGGCGCGCCCCCCTCAGGTGACTAGAGGGGGGCGCCCCCCCCCTGCCCTCCCCCCCTCCGTGCGCACACATATGCCCCTGACCATAATCGCAGCTATAGAAGGATGCTTCAACCCCTGCCCTTTACCCCAATAAAAGCGTGGTTACGCCCATGTTGTGCATGTTGAAGACAACGAGCTGACGATGCCGCGGTATAAGAAAGGCTGTTCAAGAATAGTCAACGCTCGTCTTCGCAGGGCGAGTGGGTGTCCATGGCAGTGATGAGCGACGGCTCGTACGACACACCACCCGGCGTCATATTCAGTTTCCCAGTTCAGGTCGACGCCCTCAGGCGCTGGCACATCGTGGGCGGACTGGAAATCTCGGACTTCGCCCGGCGAAAGATCGACCTCACCGGGAAAGAGCTCGTCGAGGAGCGAAATGACGCTCTGGAAATCTGCAAGTTCTGAAAGGCCGCACAGCCATAAAGCCAACTTATGACGGTTCATCGTTTCCTTCGACCATCCGGTCTGACTGTGCATGGAAGTGACATGCACGCCATGGGGGGTTTGGTGAAAGCTGTGGAGCCAGAACACAAGCGCGTACTACAGTAAATCCATGAAGGTTACCTATATATAGAAAACCTTGACACTCATTTGGCACATTACCGCAGTTTCCTATCGATTCTGTCTCGCCAATATCGTGCTGGGCTTGTGTATTCCGTTAAAACAACGCTACCGTGGAAGGCTCAGAGCCGCTTTTATCAGCTGCATTGTGTGGCCGAGAAATGTTACATATAATACAACTCAAGCAGCAAGCTACGAAAAAGGTCTAAGCTATTTATTGTCGCGTTTTAGCGCCAAAACTATGCGGTAATTATTAAACTATACATAACCGCGCGCCGAAAACAAGACAGAAAAAAAATTTACAGCGAAAGCACGACGACAGCCGCGTCGACTTTCACCGCTCGACGAAATCTTATTGACGTATATCAAGTACATGGTCGTCGGCAGGATTTACTCTTGGTGGGAGCAAACCAGTGTTGCTTCACGGCTGGGGGGAGGGGGAGAGCACTGGTCTAGCTTGTGTGAGGGCAAGTGCTGGTACGGCTTGAGGGGGGGCAAATGCCCCCCTTTGCACTACCCTGCCGACGCCCATGATCAAGTATGTATATCAAATATGCAAATGAGTATGTGATCCAGAGTATACGCCACTTTCGCTTTCGCGTGTACATAATGATTAATTCAAGACACTCCGTATATGACATCGATAGGCGAAGGCGTGCCTTGTGCCTAGCGATAAATAACATTGTAAGACACGTCGTCTGGTGGAAAGTGATCACCGAAAGTAGGTAAACAATTTGCACGTGCAAATATTTTAAACAGAGACAAAAATTTTCAAATGCTGTCCTGCGACCAAAGGGCACCGGACCAGATATCAACGATGGACATCATTTCTCGCTGCCTTTTCAAACACCACTGCGAGAAACGAGATTTCATAGACGTACACAGTGGTCCACTGTCACAGGAAGCATCGGGGCGCACGTGGAGCCACGCGACGTCACCACAGGCCGGCGGCTGCAACCAGGGCCGTAGCCAGGGGGGTGCCCTAGCCCCCCCCCCGAAATTCAGATGAAGGGGGGTGTTTTACCGAGAACAAATAACCAAAATAGGTGTTTTTCAAGGCCTTCAAGGCCTTCGGTGTGAACCACCGATTTTTTTGCCGGCCGCCGAAGCTCTCCGCTTTGCCGCAGCCAATCAGAACGCCATGCGGCGGTGGCACTGGTTCATCTTTCGGAGAAGCAGTGACAGCGACACGTGCGCAAAAGCGCGAGATGCCCCGCCTCTTCGGCCGCGCGGGCAGCCAAAGGAAGCGTGCGGTCTGAACAGGTGCGCGCACTCGCCGCCTCGACAAGCCCGCTTGCCCGCTTTGCCGCTCCGAGCGTCTTCAGTGTGAACGAGCCTTTCATGCGACGAAAGACTACCGCGCACGGCGCTCACTCTGCCTGCACGAAACTCCTTGCGGCCGGCGGTGGCGCCACGCGTAGTGTCCCTGCATACAGTAACTCTAGCCACGCGTATACAGCCGCGCGCTCTGACGTTCACTTTAACAGCTGGACCGCTGTGTACACATATTGCAGGGTGTCCAAAGGCTACTGGTTACATCTGGTTGTATGCTGTAGTTTCATAAAGCTAATGATTCGTAACGTTTGCAACTTTGGGGCAATAAACCACGGTAATCACGCCACCTGGTTATTATCATGCAAAACACGATGACAGGCGAGATCTCCCTTTCCTCCGTCATGCTTTTATGGATTTACTTGTCCCTATATCGTGCACAAAATAAAAGCTATGACACCGCAGTTTTTAAAATGCGAAGCATTTCTTAGCGGACTGCAGGCACTTTGAGCGTTTCTATCCATTTATCAAGCCGCTTAACGCCTGGGTGTTCTCGTGATCGCCTCCTTAACTTGGACTAGACCAAGATTAGTATGGGAGGGTTAGGATTTGACGAATATGTCTGGCTGGTCATGACAGGAATAACGTGAAAATTCCGTCGCGTCCGTCGTCAAACCCTTTCCTCCTGACACGTATGGCCAATACCCGAATGCCGCGGTATGCGGGTATGCGCCACGGGCGATTGACAGTTTATATCTACACAGCGACAGGGGAGAACAGACATTTGTATTGCGAGAACGTTCAAGAGAAAAAATTAGCCGCGTATTTACGCGCTTCGCTGCAAATGTCGTCGAAAGACGATAGTCTTCTGCCGGCCGTACTACTATGTTTTGCCTCGCCTCAGACAGTGCCTCCTCTATGTTGAAGCGGCCGCATCTGGCTGGCATTGATAAAATAGAGGAGGCGCTGCGTGAGATATGGACGCCATCTGGCAGTGGCATCGGGAAACATGACCTTGTGCAGAACCCAGGGCCGCTGCCAGGCTTTTTCGTGCATAGCGTCGCGTTTTCAGCGCAGCCTAAGAAACACTAGGGTCTTTAGAATTACGTATCTATGTATTTTCTAATAAAGGAACACACCACCTAATAATTACGTATTGATGTTGCGCCTCAGATATGCGTAACATTTGTTTTTTGATCGACAATGTTAACAAGTATGAAAGCAGCCACTTGTGCAAGATGGCTGGGCATTCAGCAAGTGCTTAAACTTTGGCCGGGTGGCTGAACCCTGTGACAGACAGACCAAAAATTCTGCGTTGAAGTATCCGAAGAAAGACTATAGTCTTTAAAATGACATCGGCAGCGTAGACCATTTGATTGCAAATATAAAAAATCAGGATCTCAGCAGGAATCGAACCCAAGCGTTCTGTGTGGCAATCAAGCATTCTACCACAGAGCTATGCCAGGTCTCGCAACTGTTTTTGAAAAAGACCCTATGCAGGCATAATGTTGGTGAAATGTCAATTGTGGTTGCAGTGCTGCCCATCTAATTTTATAAACATTACATATGTACCCCTAGGATACAGGCGTCACGTTGGGTTAACGTCAATTGTAATTAAGCGCCATCCACTAAAGTTGGGCTAGACAGTACTATCCAGGGCTACCATCCTCGCAAGCACAAGTGCTACATATCAGCTTACCGCTTCCGGTGTTGATAATACCCACGTTACTTTTGGCATCGTTATGCGGCTGTAAACAACTGGTTATATGAAACATATGTGACTGTTCTACATACGTCTGTGCATACGACATTTGCACATATGTTTAGCGTCATTTGGTAATGTTTCGCACAATCAAATTACACCACAGTCACCTTCCCTCCGCGTGCTTTGCATAACATCGATTCCCATGGTACATGGGATCTGCCGAATTTTCCGCTAGGTGCTGGAAAAGAGTTGAGATCGTCGGTGGTGCTTCAATTGTCGCTACTTAAGAAAGAAAAGAAAAAATCTCACGACTTTAAACTACCCAATCAATATGTTTACACTTACTTCAACAGACAATGGATCAGCGGTTGACAAAGAGCTGTTATTGATGTGCAGCCTCACCAGCCTGCAACCCACATTGCATTAACACCAGCAAGACAGGAACGCAGATCTGTTATCACATTGATAACTAAAATAGTAGCTAAATGTTCAATATTGTTACAGATGTGAGGGGTTTATTTACAACGAGTGGTAAGCGTTGGAGAAATAAAACACAAGGGACGGCCGGAAGCCGCCGATCAGCGATCCCTCGCGCCAGTTCTTCCTCTTCCTTCTTTCACGCTCTTTCAATGCCGCATTACAATATGTATGTAATCGCACCATATGTGGCGCTGTGTTTGTGAAGTTTGCAAAGTGTATGGCATACTTGAAGCATATGTAAAAGAATTATAACTCACAAGTTCACATATTCAGAAATATATTGCAAGTGGATGTGACCGGGACGCAGGTGTCGTATTGCTGCATATAGAAAATGTGGTGGTTGATTCCAGGGTTCCACCTAGACCGACTTGAGCTCTTCTTTCGCGGTTGTGATACTAAACTGCAGTGTTTTTGTTAAAGGGTGTTTTCTGTTGGTTTTCACACATGCGTGATGGTTATTGCAGTCAGGATACGTATATGAATGCAATATAAATCGTCGGTAAATGTTCACAAACTTTTGCCGCGCCATGCGGAGCCACACATATGACTCCGCGACGATTTCATTGAAAATGGTGTCAGTGACGCTGAATATTATGTTCCTCTAGAGATGCGAGGATGAAGGAAATTTTGAAAATGACACAAATTTTCAGCTGTCATTTTCTTGCGTCAAATTCAAGACCAAGCCCTTAAGAGCCTAGAAATTGTACTGATAAGCGTGGGTGCGCCCTGAAAAAGTAATTATGGTACGTTTTTAAAAGCTAGTATCGGTTCCTGCTGTACCCCTGACGTCACAACACAGTATGGGCTTCTCGTCACGTGCTCGCGCAAGATATCACGACGTTTCTACGGCCACTCAGCACCGTGGCTCTGTTGGTGACACAGCACAAGCTGCCATTTTGAATGTTTTGGTGATGCACAAGCTGGTCATTTTGGAAGTTTTGGTACCCGACATCATCACAACTAGCCAGACTACTGCGTGAAGTCCTCAGATTTATACTCTGCAACAACTTATCTTGACATTGGAGCGAAGGCAGGGCTTCCGCACATACATGTTGCTGCGCAGGTAGTACAGCAGCTTGCAGGTGATTTCGGTTTTGCTAGTTTGCATCGTTAAGGCATTTAGAAAATTATATACACAAAGTCTGAATGGGAGAAAGATTTCGATTATTCAATTTACATTTTTTAGTCATATTACAGTGTTTTTCAGAACTAAACAGCATGTTTTCGGCCGCACACAACCACTACGTCATGGATGCCATACGTTTACTTTGGAAAACGGGCGTGCTGAAAAGGCGGTACTGTCTAAGAAATGGAAAGAAAAGGAAGGCATTCTTGCAAAGTTAACAATAACTGCATTTTACCTGCGACTTCCCGCAACTGTTCGAGCCTCATAATAAATAAAGCAGCATTTATATCAGCAAGGCAAAATGAGAAAATTCTCAGTAAACTTAAGTTCTATTTCTTGGCGTAGTAGCAGGCATGCCCTTCAGTTCTGTAGCTTCCACAGTGCTGTCAAGAAAAGTATTTGTCAAGTATCCCAGTATAACATGGGAGTGCTGGTTAGCAATTGAAGAAACTATATGGTGCAAACTTGAACGAGGACAAACAACATACGATCAATAGGTGTTCCATTCAACTTACAGTGTAGACAACACACGTGTTGTGCACTCTGGTCAGAACAAAGATAATTCCAGTCAGCGATTTCTCCGACACCCCCCAAGCAAAGCTTTATTTAAAGAAAGCAGTCTATCTACACAGCATTACACAAAAGCATGCCAAAAGTGAAAACATGAGAACACGGCTTCAAATAGGGCAAATCAAATTCGCAACTGCACTGTAAAGTAATCAAAATCGCAAATAACATGCAGTGCTTCTACGGAAATATGACTTGTGATGGATGTCACAAATACAACTTTTGAAAAGCCTAATTTTGTTCTTTGGTTCTGAAAAGGAAGTCCTCTAGCATTTGAAAATGCCGAACAAGCATCAGTCTTGCATAAGTTCATGCAATGAATAATACTGAACACAAGTTTGTTACCTACACATACGCACTCTCGCACGTTGCTCCAACTTGACGTGGAGCAAGACTCACTCACTCATGAACCTTCCATTGTAAGCGTACATGTAGTCTACAGATAGTTCGTGTTGTCACCGCAAACCAAGCACCTTATGTTAGTGAGGCATAATTTTACCGCAACCCGCAATTAGTACTTATTATGTATTCTTGTTGGGCAATCTGACTGCCTTCAATTTATTTGGTCCGTCTACAGCCATAAAAGTGAAAGTATAGAAAATCGTGCATAGAAAAAAAGCGTTCATGCCAATTTAAGAAAAGAAAGGGCTTCAAGTCAAAAGCCCTAGATTGGTCAGAACAGATCTTGATTTGTAGCAACACAGTGATGTATTTGTGCGAATACGCAGTCTACGAGAACCTCTTCGATGTAAAAGCCTCTTGTTGATAACACAGGGTGCTAAGCCTGTTATCTTAATTCCTAGAACACTGCAAGCCACGCAGACTATTATAATTGTTAAAAAGAGAAGGAGGGGTATCTTTCCCTGCTACCTCTCAACGCACACTGAAGTGAGAGGTCCTTCGAGTGAATTCGAGCGGCAAACGCGAAGCAATGTGCAAACCAATGAGGTAGGCACGTCTTGAGCTGGAGGTTTCGGATTCCCAGTTGCATTCGCAGTCCGATCTTTATCGATGACATGGCTGATCGTACGGTAGATGTGGCCTGCCAGACCTTGGTTCACTTGAAAGTGTCAGGTACTTGCTAGAAACGAACTCACATCGTTGCTACGTTACGAACAGTGGCTAGAAGAAAAGGAAAACGGGAAAGGTACAACCTCTGTCGTCTCGCCGATTGCCTTGACAGACAGTGCGAGGGAAATTCACTGCCATTATGCAGAAAAAATGACATTGCAAAGTGCTCAACAAGGGTAAAATGCCTGCGCTCACCATGCTAAATTTTGGGCACCTCGATTCAAGACAGCTTAGCATTCAATTTTTGGAGCGATATGTTGGAACTGTTCCACTGGATACAAAGCTCACACTAAAGATTCATCGTGATGACTTTAATCGGGTGCGGCGCCCCACAAGCGACACAGGCACTGCACGGAAGGAACGGTATGTTCGCCGAGCTTCACCACAACGCATGCAGATCGTCAACTTGCTGAAGAAAGCTACATGATTATTTACATAGGTTGCCATGACAACGGACCATGCCTGTTTCGCATGTGACCATCTACTGGCTATCAATGGCACCTGTGCACTCCTCTAAATCTTTCTCGTGCTTTCATATTCAAAGGAATTTGATTTTATTTTATGTTTAACAAAAAAAGGAAGTAGCATTCACTACAAGCCGAATGCCAAAAGGCGAATCCACCGCCTACACACAGTATGACGTTAGGCAATTGACTACTTATAATTATACGAACAATATTTTTTCTGCTACTCTTTTTTATCGTTATTTGCTTTCAGGCAGCTGTCAGGAAAAAAAAAGGCTAGGAATAATGAGTCTATTATGCTCGCGAGAGGCAATGGGCGAGACTTGAGGTTGTGGAAGAGAAAAGAGGGTGGGGTGGGGATCTCAGAGCTTGGCTGCAGACGGTGCGTCCCGTCAATCCTTGCAGACGGCCAGGGCGTCGTCGCGCTCCTGGACCAGCTCCTGGCCCGTGGCTTCGATCTTCTGCCGGGCAAAATCCGACATGGGCAGTCCGCCCACAATGTGCCAGCGACGCTGGGCATCGATCTGGACCGGGTAGCTGAAGACCACGTCGGACGGCGAGCCATACGACGCGTCGCTCATCACCGCCATGGATACCCACTCGCCCTGCAAGAACATGCGCACTTTGTGTCGGGTGCCGCTTCTCTCACTGCAAGAATTAACTCGCAAGCCGCTTCGATACCACCTTAAAGCTATACATGCAGGGTTTGCCTCAATATTCCAATTTGATAGAATCACTTTTTGCCCAATTAACTTGGGCAAGGTATCATCCCAATAAATGTTCAACAGTTTTGTGAACTTACCTGACACATAGTTCAAACATTGGTTCTTTTGCAAGATAGTGCACAAAATTCAGGCTTGAAACAATGAAACTCTTCAGCATCCGGTTTTTCTGACTTTTCGCACTTAGTGCTCTGATTGCACGCTTAGCACTGTACTGCTGTTTACTGTAATGTGTATTCTGCGCCACTGTCATTCATTTCATTGCATAGAGAACCATAGGTAGTTCACACAACTCTGTCAGACATGAAGATTCTTGCAGCTGTTGCACCTGGCCAAGCTGACAAATATTTTCAAAGTGATAATGATGCTGATGACAATGTCAAAACGGGTGTTTAATTCTAACTGTTGTAGAGGCTGCAGGTGCCCCACCATGTATGAATGCATTTATCAAGAAAAGAAGTCCCCGGAAAAATGTTGCCGAGGTCTCCTGGCATTTGAGAATGCCCTTGTCGCCACACAAACACTGCAGTGGCAACTGGACGTAATAATAATGTAAGGACAATTGTTGGTGTTTTACGTCCCAAAGCCACGATACGATTAAGAAGGACACTGTTGTGAAGGGCTCTGGAAATTTAGACCACAAGGTGTTCTTTAACATACTAAGTACACCAGCATTTCGCCTCAATCGAAATGCGGCTGCCGCGAGCAACTGGACATGATTGACTACCAGTCAATTGCTCCTTGTGGCCGTTATGTTCTGTTCTGCCCATCACATAATTTTTCTTTTTAAAAGGAACCAACAGGAAATAAACGGTTGTCTGTTAATGCGTACTACTGGTTGTATTGCTAATGTGAACTTTACTGTGTTCCCAACATATTAACACGGCTTTATTGTGATAAGCGAGCATAAAATGCTAAGGCTTTGTCAACTTGAATTGCGCACTGGCCATGTTTAAGAGTTGCTTCAGAGATTTCAGAACTGACCTCAGGGGTGCCATGCCACCAGTCGTGCACGTGGTCAGCTGCTGCCTTTGCAGCCGACATGGCGCTGGAGAGCTTGCGTGCCGCAATCACCGCTGCGCCACGCTTTTGAACAGTCTGCACGAAAAATGGGTACAAGTATCTCAGACGACAGTAGCACATGAAAAAAAAAAAAGGCACTTACCACCACACACATTTCTAAATTTGTGAGATAATTTGAATGAATATGGAATAAGGCATAGGTGCCAATGTTCCCACAACACAGCCACTTGACAAATATGACAGGTTTGCTACTCAGCCTGTTGAATGCATGAAATGCAGCGATCAATGTTAATCTCACCGCACATCGCATAGATAACATGCCGATTCACTATTGCTGTGAGGAAAAATTGTGATGCGTAGCATACTTAGATATAACTGCCACATGTACAAGATACGCATTGCACACGAAAACTGTAAACCACAGCTTGCACACAAGGTGCGCCAAACATGCCATGCTTGCATATTAGCACCCAGTGGCACTACAGTCAAGTACAACTTTAGAAATCAGCGGCGCTTTCTCTTCAAAGGCGGAGGAGTATGAGCCTGCACCAACGGGTGCGCATTCTAGACAGACATCATGAGTCGAATGGCCAGTGGCTTCACCGTCCAGCCCACAACCGGGACTATTGCTGTAGTTGCAGAGAAATCATGTTTTGGTCATCTGAGTGGGGCCTTTTGTGCCTTGTATGCAACTACAGTAGACTCTCAAAAAACGGAAATCAATTAAACGGCATTGCTGCTTAAATTGAACAACTGCCTCTAACATGATTGGTTTCCTACTTGAATTCTACACTCCTGCTCATCCATCTCTCAATAAACGGAACTCCTGTTAACGGAACATATTTCCGGTACATTCAGGTTCCGTTTAACGAGTCTACTGTATAGTGCAACCATGACTTGACAGAAATGCTGCTTTGATGGTTGCTGCTGTCCAGTGAATCTGGAAGGAACAAAAGAACATCACACAGAATCTCCCTTGGGAGTTGTCTACGTGATGCATAAGTGCTGCATTTTATTGTCGGTAGCGAACGTCACCGGAACACCATTTTCAGGTGGCATGGCATCTTATTTCTCTAGCATTCGTCAGCGCCTCGAACACTGTCTCAAGGCCTGCGCATCCCGTGGCCACCAAAACGAGTGTTTGGCAAAAAAATTGAATTTCATTCTCCTGATGTGTACAGCCCTCCCTGTTGGCTTCACATCATGTTGGCTTCACATCATAAAAACCCTGCAGAGGGTTTTTATTTCACTTCTATGAAATTAATCAGAGCCTTCATAGAGAGAGTTACCGTGCTAAATTTATTTGACACTGCGGGTACAACACATTCATGTAGGTCATATAGTATGTTCAGATTTTGCAAGCATGGATGCATAGCATAGTGGTTAAGAGTTAAGACACTCGCCATTGTATAGCGAGAGCCCAGTTTCAAACCCAAGCACCAGAGTGAAAACTTTTTTTTTTATTTCTTTATAGCGGCGATTGTCTTACGTGACAGACAGACGGACGATCAGTTTTCTCGTTGAGTTTGCATAGCTCAGAAATGCTCACGCATTTAAAAGGAACCAAGTGCAGGCCGTGCCTTCTTGGTTTCTTTGGAAAGTTATCACACTGTGTGGTCAACCAGCTTGTCTAACCAGTAGCATGGCTGAACACTGCAATCAGAATTCAGGTAGCCATAATTTAGAAGCTATAAGTGATAGGAGGTCAATGACTCACAGTGAGGAATTCACCCTGGAAAGTAGGCCTCGTCCTTGATGGCGTCGGTGACCTTGACGCTCTGGCCGTTCAGGGTCACAGAGGCGTGGCTGGCGTCCGGGAACTGAGTGGACGAGTGGTTGCCCCAGATGATGACGTTGCGCACGTCCGCGGCCGACAACTTCAACTTCTGGGCAATCTGCGTTGCGAGAAACAAAAGGCGCAACACCATGTTCCAGAAGGGGCAGCCGTAAAATCATCCCACAGTCGGTAGGAAATGGATACCCTCTTGCAATGCAATGCAGAGAAATCAGTGTGCGATTCATCAAATGCAAAAGGTAAACCGCAGACACTATGTGCTAAAAAAAAGCAGGCTTTAATTATGGTGCCTGCTTCAGTGGAACACTCTGAACTAATTTTAACCTCCGGTGACCTTTGTTCCCGAGTGCTTGAGTACCCACAAGCTACAGCAGCGCAGCACAGCAGGTCAATGGCATGGAATACTTCGCAAATCTTTACAGCACTGTAACAATCTTGCATACCACAGCTATAACTGTTGGGATTTAATATCCCAAGACTAGGATATTATTATAAGAGACGCTGTAGTGGAGTGCTCCGGAAATTTCGTTCACCTGGGGTTCATTGGTGTGCACCTAAGGGGAGATGTGGGTCTTGACAAATTTTTTTTTATTAGTTGGGTAAACTGAATGAAATTTAACACACTTATTCAGTTTTTTCTGCAGATTCCAAATCTTCAAGTAGATTTTTATTATCTGCATTAGAACAAAAGATATGCAATTTCTGAAAGCATATATCTTACGGGACTTTTTAGTATCTTTGCTTTGTCAAAGACAAAAACAAAGTATATAAGACATGACTGCCAGAGAGCTGGTCTAGCCGATGATGTTAATTTGATTCTTTTCATTGAAGTTTGAATGAAAAATAAACGGATGCAAATATGAGTGAAACATTTTTGCTTTATGCACTATGATTACCGTATTTACACGAATGTAAGTCGACTCCAATGTAGGTCGACCCCCCCCAAAAATGGCCCGACAAAAAAAAAAAAAGCTCTAGTTTTGGTTTTGATTCTAAGTCGACCCCCCCAACATTGGATTGTCAAATTTGAAAAAATGGGTCGACCTATATTCGTGTAAATACGGTATCATGAATTATAGTTTGGTAAACAACATCATAAGAAAATAAACAGCATCATCGGCTAGACCAGCTTACTGGCAATCTTCTGCATAATTGCTTTTGTGTTTGACAAAGAAAAGTTGCCGAAAATCCTCGTAAGAATTATGCTAGAAAACATTGTTAAAATAGCATATCTTTTGTTTTAATGCAGCTATTAAAAATCAACTGAGAGATTTGGAATCTACAGAAAAAAGCAGAATAAGTGTATTAAATTTCATTCCATTCACCCAACTATTAAAAACACACTTTCAAGACCCACATCTCCCCCTAAATCCAAGTACACAAGCCCCAAGCATTTTTGCCTTCATGGCAAATGCGGTCGCCACGGTTGGGATTCGATCCTGCGACCTTCGTGTCAGCAGTCGAGCGCCATAACCACAAGACCACCGCCGCGGCGGGTCTAGCATACCACAGTTATGATACAACTCGTACAGAACTGCACAGTAACAGTCCCTGACATGCGCTCATCTCTCCAACAAGCCAAAGAGTAATCAGTCACTGGCCCCCCATCCTGCAAGCACATTTCTCGAGTTTGGTATAGCGTACCTGTCCCTTGGCCCTGTTGTGGTCGAGACGTGTCATGGCCGAGAAGTTCTCCTTGGGGATGGACGGGGCATACTTGGAGCAGATCAGGGCATTCGTGTTCGCAGGGTTGCCCACTACCAGCACCTGTGCAGGGAAACGGCAAGAATTACAGTGGAACTTACATCACATGTCCCCCAGTCATGCAACAATCCACATTTTATTACTAATCTGGTTGGTCCCGGACAAAACGCTTATGCCCATCATGTATTAAAAACCTCCGTTATATGACACTATTTTACACAGACCATGCCTTGTATGATTGTGGTAATGTTGATTCACTGTGACTGCAAATATTTTCACACGAATACGGTTACTTTTGACATTCTTGATGGTTGGCGTCCCTGTTTACAGCATACTGCCATTTAAAACACAGAAAACTCCAGATTTAGCATAACTGAGAAGTGAAAAGAAGTGAGAAACGTCTGCTGAAAGAAAAGAAGGAAAACAAAATGTAGAACCCTAGTTATGAAAAATATCACAGTTTCTCCTTCAAAGGCGAAGCAGTGACAGCTTTTGCAATGCTTCTAACAGCGCTATAGAGGTTCGTCGTCTTTTTCGGCTGTATTGCAGTAGACATTCAAATGCAACTGAATTAACGAGAATGGTGCCTGTGCACACAAGAAACACAAATGCACCTCAATGACCGTGACCACTGGCTTTCACAACGTGGGTGTGATGACAGTGCGAAGTGGGCTAGCACATGGAGATGCACCTTTGAGATAACTCGAGCTGCAACTTTGTGAGGATGCTGGCAATAACAGTCACACTGGGTTACCAGCCTCCCTGGGCTCTACCTTAGAAGTGCTGCAGATTACTTGCAAGAAATATCAGGCACATGCCTCTTATGGCTTTGTCACTTTTCACGACTTTCTTTTACACTACCCTGGCTGGGCTGACTAGAGGAGAAATGCAAGTTCACCCCCCCTTCACTGCCCAGATGGGCCCACTCTCTCATCTTTTTCCTTTCCACAACATGCATAGGTGGCGCACTGTCGCTCGCATGCTTTCCCTTGATTCAACAGTACCCCCCGCGGGATGCGACAGGATCTTATTGTGCTTGAAACTTGTATGGACAACCCCAGCAGCACCAATGACACTGTAAATGCTGAACGCAAGTTTTCACTTGGACTGTCTCTCTTACTACTGCATTTTCTAGGGCACAACCCGCACAAGAAATAAAAAATAATTTGGATCTCGGGACAAGACTTTTTCCGAAAAACACAAATTACGGTTTGCGGAGGCGACTTCACAACAGTGCTTCACAGCTATGCAAGAAAGCTAGCATCGCGGCAATGTGCGGGGATCACTTTTAGCAAATTTTTCACGAATCGTTGTTGAGGGTGCGGGTTATACATATGCAAGAAAATATGGTGGCACAATAAAAATGAAGCCCCAAATGATTACTCTCCTACTCCAATAAAAAGAACAAGGCGAAGGTACAACTAGGCTGCCAAATCATCCCATCTAGTTCTAATACCATCACCAATCACACTCTAGCTAGAGCACGGCAAAGGAGCTGCTTTGTTGTGAACAACTGCCACCACAGCTAATAGATAAAAAGAGGGGTGTTAAGGCTGTCCACAGCACATATGCTGTGTTTTAAGAAAAAAGGGACTCATGCTGATGAAGTCTGAGATCAAAGAGGCAGGAATAGTCATTTTCTAAAATATTTTTGATGTCTCAGGATACTAGTTCTATGGCCATCTTGGCTGCTCACGAGCAATGTTCTCACCTCCACACAATAGTCACCATGCACATGCAAAGTGCACATGCAGTAGAATCTCATTAATCCCAACTTGCTAATTGACACTTTCAGTTTGTACGAATTGATGCGGCAGCCTTTGCAATAACCATGAGTATGCCTAAACGCAATGCTGTATTGCACTAGCGTGCCATCCACTGGCTGTGCCATCGACCAGTGAAACAATGAACAGTGATTCGTCGCAGAAAGTGATGGACACGCGGCATCAAAGTGGGGTAGCCAATGCGTCCCACGAGAAATAAAAATGCATCAAATGTTATAATGCGCTAGCTTGCACACAAGAAATTCTAAATGGTGTTCTATTAACCCGATTGCCGCTTGCATCTATAACATAGCGGTTACACTATTTGACTTTTGTACTGGAGGTCCTGAGTTCAAGTCCTGTGGAATTGTCAATTTATCAATTTATTTTATCTTCTTTTCATGTTTTAACATTTTAGTTTTTTTTTTACAATAAGGGAGTTGCTATTAAAAGGGGAACTCCGGCAATTTTTTTTTATTCACCAACTGCAATGAAATTTTCAACATATGTTCTCTTCAGTACCCTGACGATGTGTGCCAAGTTATACAACCGTACGTCATTTAGTTTCTTAGAAAACAAAATATAAAAATTGGTAGCCAATTCCGGAATCGCGTCTTTAAATGCGGGCCACCCTGTGTACGTGACATATAGTTTCTACCCCTTGCCTACCCCGCCTTGCGCAGCAGACACAGTGCGTGCTTTCTTTTTCGTTTTGCCACAGGTCGATGCCATCGATGTGGGGCACGTCAGCTGCTTCATGCGCCGGCGGGTCGAAATCAAAAGGCAATGTTTCCACGCTCAGATAGCTGCACTCATCGCTGAAGTTGTCGCTGGTATGTTCAGACTAGCTGACACAGCTTGATTCCGCGTTGGAAGACATCGCCAGCTTGCTTTTTTTTCATGACAGAAGAATCATGCGTGCTATGGCAGCATGTAGTGTACTTTGTGACGTCATCGTCTACCCAGCATGAAGCAGCTCCCTGTTTTGGTTTCAGTATTGATACATTGTTTATTGCTTATGTAAAATTATTCATGAGTCTCTCATCGAAATGAACCACCCTAGCTGTTACAGGACTGTTAATACTATTTGAAAATGTCATTATCTCAATATGGTCGAAAATGCACCCGAGTTCCCCTTTAAAGATAAAAAACTCGGACATTTTTCAGTCCCAATGAGGCTTCTAATGCTGAGGCAACAACAGAGCTACAGTGGGAAGAGGAGATTGATGGTGCAGTTGCCCACCTTGACGGATTTCTTGGCGTACTGGTCGAGGGCGTTTCCCTGGCTCTTGAAGATCTTGACGTTGGCGGCCAGCAGGTCCTTGCGCTCCATGCCCTCCCTGCGGGGCATCGAGCCCACCAGGAAGGCCACGTCGATGCCCGAAAAGGCAACCTTCTCATCGACCGTGGCCACCACGTCTGCGTTTCACAACAATTAATGAAGTTCACTCACGTGCTGCGATCACTAATGCTTGCTACTGTTATTGAAACCAAACACTACTTGGATAGTCGGGCCTCCATAAAAACCCTACCAGACATCCTTAAAGGGGCCATGACACCCAATTTTTTTATCATAATCCGTGTTATGTGGGTTTATCCGTGAGCATTCACAAATAAGCTGGCAAAATTTTAACATATTTGGTCGAGCACTTAATTTACAACTGAATATTTTTACAAACACGCGAGCGGCCTGAGAGTAGGGCAACACTGGCACATTTGCGAGACGTGACGTAACAAGCAGCTGGCTGTGCAAGTGTCTGCATTCCGGCAAACAATATTGTTCCATGGTCAGCTGCGCCTGAAGTCGAGATATTTGAGCTTTCTTCTGCTTTTACACTGAATGATTTGCAGCGGCTGAAACTGTGGTAGAAGACGACGTCTCCGCTGCTTGCTGCACGCGATGTCACAGGCGCGCCATGGCAAAATGGCGGTCGCCGGCAGTGGGCGGGATTTACAGCCTGGCGACTTCTAGGGCCTGTTTTACACTGAAATATTCTCTTACAGCCCACATTTCATGTATGTATAGGCATAATAGACCCTCCACTTCTAGTTTTTCACTGAAAACCGCAAATTGTTGGGATGACCGTGTCATGGCTCCTTTAACTAAACCTATCCGACTCTTGCACTGACTAATTCTGACCAAAGGAGTGAAGCTTTAACAATGTCTGCCGCTCTCTTCACAGTCATCCATGTAAAGTTGGAGCTCCCATGGAGATTCTCTAACACTTATAAAGTGTAATTGTTCACTCGAGCAGTTGAAATGCCCAGAAAGAACAATAAAACCAGCACTCAAAAAAGCAGCTCGTTATTTTCAAATGCTTCCTTTTTAAAACCTTAGGTGCTGATTTCTGCATGCATTTCTGTTAACTCTTACAAAAAAAAAAAAAATCCTGTTCTCTCAGAAGCTGGTGACGCCTACTGGTGCAACGTTCGTGCGATATAAAATGGCTGCAACTCGTGCGACAGTGACTATACAAAAGAAAGTCCTGAGAGTGGAAAAACTCTTCTTTGGCAGAAACAGTTGAAAACACGCACAGAACAGCCGAATTTTTGTAAGTGGTGGTGCTAGAACTGTGCAAGGCTCGATTTTCAACTCTCTAACCTCACAATCATCAAATACGCTTTGAATGCTTTATACTTTCCTCAGCAGAACACGGCTGTGTTCGGTGACTTGATATCAATAAATAAACAATCAGTCTCTGTGGTTTCATAAACTTAAAATAAAAATTAACAAAAATACACTGACAGCAGCAGTGGCAAACATACGAGTGGAATTGCAAAGTGCTACATACTGGGATACAAATATTAATTAACAAAAATATGGATACACATTAATATAACGACAGTAACTGCACTACAATGAAAAAGTAGGTATGAAAACATGAAAAAAGAGATGTCCCAAACTTTTAATGAATTGCCGAAAAAAATCACAAGTACGAAAGCAACTCCTGACAAAATTTGATTAGCTGGCCG
Source organism: Rhipicephalus appendiculatus (assembly GCA_030522465.1). NCBI lineage: Eukaryota > Metazoa > Arthropoda > Arachnida > Ixodida > Ixodidae > Rhipicephalus > Rhipicephalus appendiculatus. The sequence continues at coordinate 37,516 of JALIZH010028876.1, read as the reverse complement.
CCAGGAAATGCCCCTAGTCACACAAAATGTTGCCACAACGTTGAAGCAACTTTCTGAATGTTGCGGAAACGTTGTGTCAACATTTGGTGCTACTAGGGGCGTGTGTTAACAGACTATTCACTAGTGCACATTTTGATGAGCAGAAAGCCGGTGGCCGACCTTGCAGGAGAGGGAAGGCACAGTCAACGAGCTCCATGACGACGCCTTCGAGGACACCCATCATCATCGGGATATCCAGCAGGTGCAGAATGACAGGCTGCAAATCAGAAAGCCACTTACATGTTTGACCCTTCAGTCGTCTATTGGCTTCGTTAGTTAATTCGGTTCGTTAGTTAAGGGGAGACACTGCTCTTAAAAAAGGTTTTTCATTTCTTGATTGATTTTGATGAAACTTGGTGAATTTATGTATGTTTGTATGCTTATTTCAAGTGTGCAATTATTTTTCCTGTATAAAGTGTAGTTTTGAAAATACAAAATATTTCACGTCCCTTTTGAGGAGCAAGTTTTTTCTAAACTAAGAGAGTTACAAAGTAAATCAGCATGTCACAATAATCTGGAATCGGAGCTGATTGCAGTGCAACAAAAATGGGTGTTCTAAATCCAAATGAACAAAAGTTATGGTACATTGAACATTTGTGAGTGAGTCAATTTCAAGCTGGGATTTCACTGGCAAAGGTTCAACATACCATAACTTTTCCACAACATACCATAAACTAAGTTTCATCAAAATTGATCAAGAAATAAAAAAAAAAATTTAAGTGCCATGTCCCCCCCTTAATTCAGTGTTTATGGTGCAAAAGCAGCTGGGACTATGCGCCATTCACTAGGTGTTCGGTAATAAACAGTGAAATGATGTCGTATAAAGATTAAAGTCACATTCTCATAAAAAGTACATCACAACAGACAAGGGTACCGAAGGTACATCTCCAAGGAGTAGAGCACGGTCAAAAGGCATGTGCTGTTTGTATATTTAACCAAAATATTTTCATCTCTGCGTAGCAATATAAGGACATGTGATTAGGAGGTGTGTAACTATTAATGGTGGCTTCATTTTGCTTTAATCAATCAGGTTATGCAGTACCCTGCAACATTGAAGGAGGCTCAGAAGACGAAAAGCTAAAAGCAGCTTGAGAGAGGTGCATGGCTTCAGAGGAGCCCTACTTGGTCGAAGAAAAGTAGTTGTTAAAAGACTGTACACATAGTGTGAACAAGACATGCAGAAAAGACTGTGAATAATGTAATGTGCATGAATGGCATGTTTTATGTGAACTAAATACCGTTGCATGTTTTTAAATTGTAGAGGAAATCAGAAGACTGTGTGTCACGCAAACAGAAATGTTTTTATGTCATAAAAAACAAAAAAACAAAACATGTACATATATAATTTAAATTGCCCATGAAAGCAATGTAAGAATGAGTTGCAATGTCTAAACTGTTTATTTTTGGAAAAAAGGAACCAGCAGTTTGCACTGAGCATGTACAAAAGGAGCCATGAATTATAATAACATAGAAAAACATAAAAACTTCTTGTGGAATTCAGTAATGTAAATTCCTTGTCACTGGTTCCATATGAAGGTTTGCTGATACATCTGTGCGCTTTTTTATAGGAAAAGCTTAAATTACTTCATGTGTTTCTCAGAAAACAAAACAGCAACATCACAGAAAACAGGATCACAATCACTCAGTTCACAGCGATTACACAAGGGTAATCACTGCAGCCAGTGACAAGGAATTCTGCACGAAGTTTTCATCTTTTTTTCTGTTTTCTTACAATTCATGACTTGTTTCAAACTTACTCAGTGCAGACTGCTGGTGTTTATATGGTCTGTATTTTTCAAAAATAAACAGTCAAGAGTTAAGCGCTCCTTTGTCCCCTACACTGTGCCCTTGTCACTTGTGTGTTCTGAAATTTCAAATGAATAGTAACCAGCTCACCCAACTTTCAGTTATAATGCAATGACACATGCACACGACTAACATGGTAGTAGCAATATTCCTCGGCTGGGTACTCTTGACATTATGAAGGAAAAAAAGAAAATAGCTTGACAGGCCCGATTTTTGTTAGACACAACCATAAGCCAGAAGGTGCCAAGGAAATGCCAAGGAACAAAGACATGGAAAGCATATGGGGAGTTATTTGCAGTGTGCAGTGGGAATTTTAGCCATGGTGGCAAATGTGGCCACCATGGCGGAGAATGACGGAAATGCAGCCATGGCGTCAAATGTGCGTCATTTTTTTTTTTGCATTATAGCAAGATGCTGGGGCAGGTCTCATGTGCAAAACTATGATGTGTAGACACGCATTGTAGTGGGTGCGGACTTTGGAATATTACTGCTGCTTCTGCTGCTTCTGATTACTACTGATGCTTTCCATGTCTTTGTCCCTTGGGCATTTCCTTGGCACCTTCTGGCTTATGGTTGTGTCTAACAAAAGGCGGGCCTGTCAAGCTATTTTCTTTTTTTCCTTCACTGCTTCTTTCACACACCTAGACCTAAGTACACAAGCATTCCCCTCCATATAAACATGGCCTCTATGGCTGGGCATTGAACCCACGTCCTTGTGCTTAGCAGCACAATGTGAGAGCCACTGAACCAACATGGCGGGCAGCAAGTACAAGTACCCCTCAGAATTCTGTGTGAGCTACAGTTTATGTTTACTCCAGCTGCACAAACAGATAAAGAAAAGGAAGGCTACATGCAGAGGTTCAATGACAGAACTCGAACGGCTTATACTTTGACTCAACAGCCCTCTGCATGTGAATACAGGTAGAGCTTTGTCTTGCTGGACTTACCTGGTCACAACCGAACACCTGGCCCTTGGCTATGATGGGCACCAGCGAGTAGGCGATCTGGCCCGCGGCGCCAGTCACCAACACTCGGACAGGTTCCTTGGACTGTGAAGACAAACGATGAAGCAGGTCGTGATTAGAATCATAATGAAGTCTACATTCTGGTGCAGTAGACTCTCAGTAAACAGAAATCTTCTAAACAGACGCTGTTTTAATGGAGCAACTGCTTATTTTTGATTAGATGTCATTAGTTTTTGTGCTTGAATTCTGCCCCCCTGCTCATCTCTTGGTAAACGGAACTCCTGTTAAACGGAACATCTATTCCTGGTCCCCTCAAGTTCTGTTTAGTGATAGGCTACTCTATTTGTTCACTTGTGCCCGACGGCCGAAAGACGTAACACAGGAGACTGGGTTAATCAGGATGGTAGTAAAATGCATTAAGGAGGAGCAAAATTAATATTCCTGATTACACAACATTAGCTTGTGGAAGCAGCAAAAGAGGAAATAAAACTGCACATAACAGAAAGGCAGGTTTCTGTTGATATATCAGCAATTATTACAAATAAAAACTGTGGTAGGCAACAAAGTTCTGGTTACAAAATCTTAGTTAAGAGCTCATTTTTCTCGACCTAGTTTTTTTACAGCGCACCAAAAAGCTCCCCCTCGGTAGTGGTTAAACTTGCAGTGGCTAATTCCAACTTCGTGAGGATATTTCGTAAGCAGAATTTTTCTTTTTTTTATCAGAGAAGCCACTAAAAAATGTCCCTCCTCCAGTAACACTGAGAAATGAGAGCAAATGCTGTTTCTAGCAAACTGTTCATTACGCTCAACAAACTGCTCTCACAGGAGTTAGGGCAACTGTTGTTAACCACATTCATTTTGACATTTTGAATCATTTTTCAATATAAAAAGCATGTAGAATAAGTCCTAACGAGCCAGGTGCTTTTTGTACTTCTCCAACTCGCAGGCAGGTAGTGCTAGGCTCTCAGCTAATAACGTTCATGCTGCTGCTCATGAGCATCGGATCAAACGTCAAGCGAAGGCAGCACCACTGTTCTGCTCAGTACAAACGAAGGCATATCTGCACATTTTAAATTTGACAACATTCTAATGAAAAGTGTACTGCATTAAAACACTAATACAGAGACAATTAACCGTGCACGCCAGTAAAAGGTCACATGTTGGAGATCATATGCATCTTCATGTTTCTGCCCTGTGGGGCGCAAGAGTAATTTTTCGTGACTTTAGTGAAAAAAAATATAAATCTGTGTTAAATCAGGAAAACAGCCTTCATTCTTGCCAATACAACAGACAATCTTTCTACTGGTGGGGTTAAGCTCAATTCGTGTTCTGAGCAGGTTGTGTGTCCCTTTAATATTGCATGGATATTGTAATTATTAGAAACAGGCACGATCTTTGAGGATACGCAGTTCCATGTAATGGATGTGCGAGGCAGAAATAAACCTAGCATGGTTTTAGTGTAAAAATATTTTATGCTTATTTATAAAGATGGTCAAGATGTGTTACATGTATAAAAGTGATCGATATTCACTGCCACGAACTTCAGCATCTCTTGGACAAAAGCTACACAAACTGACAAACTTACTTGCTTTTGCGCCTGCAGAAAGGGGACACTGTGTCGCAGCATCATAGCACCCGCTAGCGTATTCATTTGGGGCCCTGTACTAGCGTTTCAAATGACGATCAGAGAAAGACTGCAGCCAATAAGCTTTCTCTCCACGTTCCTTTGTTAACTACTGCCATCTCACAGCCAATCCCAACCATTCTTTTACGACCTAGAATTCAAGACGCACAACTACTTCTTCGCAACTACAGCAAACCACGTTCTGAATGCGCACATCTGTGATGGCTGAACGCCCCTAATAATAAAACCAGCTGCATATGCAGCCAAAAATTGCAACCGGTTGTAAGAAGCAAGATATGAGATCGAATATGCTAGAACTTCCAAACAGCTGTCCTGTGTTCTATTAGCAAATGTAGGTCGGATGGTAGCTTTCAATGTTTATGACACTTCTAATATGGTAGGAAATTGCTGCAGACATCCTACAGCAACGCATTCCTTTCCACTTATATTTTACAAAGTTCAAACTGTTGAAGGGACGCTAAAGTGAAACACAGTTTCGACTGATAAGTTATTCTCCGGATATGTCATTACCTTTACTTCCATGACCACAGGTTTACATTGGAAGAGACAATTAGAGATCTCAACATTACACTTCAATTTAGCACCAGAACCCCAGCTCCCAAATATTATCATGACATACGGATTTTAGTCTTTCTTTTTTTTATTGTATCTCAACCACATTAGTTAAACAACATTTCCTGAAACTTGCCATGTTAAATACCCTGGCTCCCTTCAAGCAGAATGCAATTGTGATAACAGTGGTGCTTTTGGTATCTAACAGGCAAATTCACTAACAGAAGAAGAGTAATTTTTTTGCTCTTTAGCCTCCCTTTCAACGTTCAGTCCTTTCCGTGTTCTAAATTTGTTTAAATTTCAGGGGAGGGGGCATGGGCATAGCCAGGGGCGGGGGGGATTCAACCATAGTTTATGTATTTTCGTGTGTGCATTTGTATGTGTGCGTGTATATATACGCAAGCAAAATTGAAAAATTTCAGGGGAGGGGGGGTTGAAGAAATTTTTCAATTTTGCTTGCGTATATATACACGCACACATACAAATGCACACACGAAAATACATAAACTATGGTTGAATCCCCCCCCCCCCCCCGCCCCTGGCTATGCCCATGCCTGAACTGAATACCAATGAGAGAGCTCAACGAGACTACATGATGTGCAGGCAAGCTGTGCGCACAGTTCCTATAGTGACCTTGATGATGTTCTTGCATGCATATATATGAGACTTCCTAATAAATATGCTAGAGGTATCCGCAGTGCTGCTATCGCTCAGATGGCATGCAAATGAATGGTTAGTACTCCATGGACCTTTGTGCTAGTCACTTCAAGTTATTTTATGGTTCATGAGTTATCTTAGAAGTGATGGTATGACTCTGCCATGTGAATAGATTTAAGCAGCCTACCGGACGATTAACCCGGTTAACCTGTCTGACCATTTTTTTTTTTATCCATCTGCCTTTAACACGCTATCTTTTGAAGCAATCCTACTTTTTCGAGTGCAGCAGCCAAAAAGACCATGCACACGTGCATATCTACAACGAAGTGCTGCATTTATAATCCACTATTTTGCGACAAATGAATTCACAAAGTCACAAAGCCAACAGAGGCCAGAAGGGTGAAGTTTGGGTAAACTGATAGTTATCAATCCGTGGTCATTGAACATGATGCTTTCATGGCAGTTCAGGTCCCATAGACACTAGCGCTGGAGTTCCCTACAGTGGCTTATGCAGGAAACTCTATGCTTGCATGAATTTGCAATGGTGAGAAAAAGCCACTTCCCTTGAGCCTGTTTCTTTTGTTTGTAGAAATTTGAATAAGTGCAATTGTTACGGACCCGCACGGCCTTGGTCATGACAATTTAGTGTAAATAAGTCTCTAAATTTCAAGTTCAAAGACAACAGCATTTAATGAACAGCAGGTTGCCTCTGTGATGCACACATTCCCCACGTGCACAGAGATGGGGACGTTAATTAAAACTCCTGTAGTGAAATAATATATTCGTACTGTGCTGCATACAGGTCTATCCATCACCGTCACGGCAGCTGTTTCAGATGGCGTAAAAAAAATAAGAAGCTATAATGCAATGCAGAGACGAATTTCCTCACCAGTGTTTTAAGCAGTGCTACATAAAAACCACTGGTGGCACAGAAAAAAGTGAATACACATATACTCTTTTTTATTTTTTTTGACAAATCAGAAAAGTCAGAGTACTAAGTGTTATGCACATCTAATGTATATACGAGTCTTGGAACAACACAAAGTTACGCGCTTTCGTAATAATTCATCTTAGAAAAAAATTTATGAGTGCGGATACGGACACCATGGCAAGGATATGGACCTGTATTGTCTAACCCACCTAGCTCCGTTTGTGCTATGGAGGTTGTATGAAAGGAAATACGTGCCTAAGATAATTTTTCTTTTATTTTGGTCACATTGCGCAAGTCACCAGCTGAATGGAGAGAAAGTCCAGTAAGCGAAAACGGAGGCCACCCATGCACAACGTGTTCAGATTTTATTTTGGAGGCTACAGGGTAAACGCTTATAAGAGCTCGCGGGTCATCTATCAAATAGCTAGGCCTCACTAACAGTTGCTTACTTAAGGTGTCACAAGTATTCCTCGCCAACCTGATGATACTAACTTGCTCTGAGACCCCACTCCGAAACATTACCCCAGAAATTTTGTAGGGTGGATTTTTTTAAAACCAGCTTCGATTATTTGGCTGTGGCACCTATAATTTTCATGTGTATGTGACACTACACAATAGCCTGGAACTATAATTATAAAATGGAGCGGTTCTTTAAAGATTTTCATTTTTTTTCTCCATTCTAAGAATACTGAATGCTCTACACAGGCATAGTAGATGACGACGATACAAGATAAAAATTTAGCAAGGAGGCAGACTGAAACCTAAAAAAAAAAAAGCTTTGAGAATCGGCAAGAATCTGTGATATGGCATTCGCATTGTTCTCACTGTATTTCCCGTCTTGTATCTTGTACGCCCAACCCCACCCCTTTTGAACCACGCGTAGGTTTTATATCATATATATATATATATATATATATATATATATATATATATATATATATATATATATATTTGCATGAAGACGAAAATAGTTTTTGTGAGTTACTTTCAAACACAGCGCTCGCACCTGCATTCTCAATGTGAAAGAGCTGAGTGCATGCCGGCCATCGCAGCAAAACACGACGAAATCCAACACTACTAGCTACTGCCGGCAAAGAGTGGACGTCCTTTGCGGCGTCCACTTTCAGGGCCACGGCACAGTATTACGATAGCAGCGGGCCGCACTTCCTAGATCCGGCAAGATCCAGCTCCAAAGAGAGATGGTAAAACACTGATATAAAGCGGCCTCGGGTGCCGGCGAGGCCGCTATAAATATCGTTCCGCACCGGTTAATGTGACACGCCGGCCTCTAATACGTGACGTGTACGTACTATGCAAACGCCGTAAGCTGAGCGCACGAACGGATTGTACTAACACCTACACTAAACTCGTCACGCTGTTCACTAGGCGCGCCTTTCATTCATCTCGCTGATAAACAACACCGGCGCGCTTGATATCAACAAAACTGACATATGAGCCAGTTTAATAGCTCGTACTACTTGTGAAGTGTAAACACACATTCAGCGCTAATGTAATTCCATATTCTTCGAATATGCGTAGCTTCGATGTGCGTAACAAGGGTGAACCTTTTAGGAAGTTAGCTCGAAGGCCGAACAAGCGGTTGTTCAGTCTCAAGGTCAAATTCGTTTCCTCGAAACTTGGGCGGTTTGGTTTAGACGCTTCAATGATCTCAAAACTGAGCTAATGCATAACCCGGCATAGCTGACGCACTGCTACGTGCTAGCCGGGGTAAACATAAATACTCGCGCTCACCATGTTCTTGGCGTTTGCGAAAGACGAGCGAAACGATGAGAAGACCGCCTCCTTCCACTCCTAGGGACGACCGCAAGGAAACACCGACCGAAACTTGTCCTCAGAGTGGATTGCCGTTCGTCTGTAGCTTAGCTAGGCTTGGCTTCCGATAGCTCCGCCACCAATCAAGCGTGTCGTCACGTAGCCTCCGAGATTGAGCAATGCAAAAAAAAAAAAAAAAAAACTATGACCACCATGATGTAAGTTTGACGCATGTAATACGCAAAAAACATAGCCTTTGAGACTTACATTCAACAGTTGTTGCATCTTGGAGACCATACTGGTTACCAAGTGACGTCGCAAACGTGCTCTCCTTACCATCATGTTTTTGTAAATATATTAGCGTCAAAAGACATTGCATGATGGTATGGTTCAATGCGATAAGCCATTTTCAAATTCGCATCATGGCGACAGTTTTTTTTTTTATAATTCTTTTTCACTTTACAAATACACATCTCAAAGGCCATGTAACTTTTGCTTTATGATTACGTCATACACGCCATCTCTTAAAAATAAACGTATATTCAGCAACACACTTGTGTGCGCATTTTATAATAAAAATATGGTATTTTTAATTTTCAATGGTTACTAATAATTTTTAATATAGCATATTTGTTTTTATGCTGGTTTTTATAGGAGGGGGCGCTGACAGCGGCGGCAGCTGTCGGCAAATGCAAGATGGCTGTCGATCGCTCGAAAAGTGAGTTACAGCTGGAAACTTGATTTATTTCTTAGAGACGAGCTTCAGTTTCTCACATTTTCGATGTATTTAGCGACGTACGCTGTTCTCCATTAAGTCTGGGTGCTTGTCTCGGCATATTCCGTGCATACTTCGACATCTAATCGACCGCACGAAACTTCAGGTTCGCGTCACGAAATTGGATTTTCGACGCTTGTGCGGTGGTTTCGTCGTTAATCATGTTTGCGCGCGCGTCATGATTTTGTTTGCTTCGCGATGGTTCGATGATGAGCGCATTGTCGAACTTATCAGCGAGCCAAAATTGAGATGCGTCGTCAGCGCTTGCTTTTCGTGTTTGAATAGAACATCCTGCGCTTGTTGTATCACACGCGTGTACCGCTTCGGTTGAAAATCCTGCCGTTTGATTCCAGGTAACGCAGCTTTTCCTCTTGTTCTGTGTCGTTTAGTCACGGTGAGTAGTTTCTCACCTGACGTACACCTGTAGACAAATAGAAGTTACGCTAAACGGACGATATACGTGGTTTAATTACAGCCGGCAACAAGACATCGTTGCGCATGGTCTTCTAGACATCAGTTATTTTATTCATTAGTTCAAACAGTATGTCAGGGTTTTACTTGTGCTACAGAAACCGCCGTATTGGATGGATCTAGAGTAATTTTCGACCACCTGTGATGTTGTTTTAATTGAAGGGACCAAAACCTTGGTAGATGGTCGTTCTGCGTCCCACCCTTCATCGGAATGCGAACCACCTGCCCCGCACGGACAGGTAGTCGAACCCTTGATCTACTGCTCGGTTCGCGGAGAGCTCTGTAGTCTGCTCCGATCGCGTACTTGACGGCGTGTTTCAGCAGCTGTCGTTGAAAGGGGCGTGCGGCCAGGGTGCTACGTCATCGGAGGTGTAACGTCCCCGAGAGGTGCACCTGCTGCGCCTAGCCGCGCGGTCTTGGTCGTCATCCGGATCTGTTTTGTGAACGCCGCTGGCGCGTCATTTCTAAATAAACGCATGTGGCCGCACGAGGAAAGAAGTAAAAGAAAGCGGCGCTGAGACAGGTAGTGTTGGTTCTCGTGGCACAATGGACAATAGGAAGCTTTAGAGCAGGGTACGCACGATTGCGAGGTGAGACTAGAGGATTCCTGGCTGCGTAGCTCGTTTATCGGTCACGGCCGCGAAAAGCGAGCAGCCTTCGGGCGCTTCCCGTGGAGCACCTAGATAACGCAGCTGCACCTTCTTAGATTGTCACTCTTATTTCTTCGGCGTTACCCGCCAGGGCAGTTTAGCGATAGTGCTGCGCTGCCGATAAGCACGAGGTCGCGGGTTCGAATCCCGGCCATGATGTCCTCATTTTCGATCGGGGCGAAATGCAAGAATCCCTGTTGTACTTGTTTCTTGGTGCGCACTAAAGAACACCGGGGTGTCGAGATTAATCCGAATTTATTAATTCACTACGGCATCTCTCATAATCTTACTGTGGTGTTCTGGCTCATAAAGCTCCACAGATGAACGTTTTCGTCATTGTGTTGTGCTTGGAATGGGAAAATACAAGGTAGAAACGGTCATTGTCACTCATCACTCAGTCATTATAGCGATACTGCAAGTGATGAGCGATATTCATTTCACTGTTGACATGGGAGCTGCAGCAATTAGCACGTGATGAGTAACATTCATTTCATTGTTAACGCATTAGCTGTCACTGTGACGATAAGCGATGGGATTGCATTATGCAGTGTCTTATCAGCGCGCTGTCATCTCTGCGTTGTGACTGTTTGGTGATCCTTTCACATCAGGTGCCAGACTGCAGAGTTGTGAATTGTTCATCTGTCAAATATTGCAACAGTGATAATTGTTCTCTGCTAAAGGGGGAGAAGGCCTCAATCCTTGCTTTGACAGGTTAATTACATGTTCGTACAAGACATTGAGGTGTTCGAACCTGTTAATGCGAGAAATCTTCGCTGAGCTGTTTTGCTTTGAGACTGGCCCTTTTGCGACACACATTATGATATCATGCATGAAATTTACATAATTTGATGCCAAGGTATTGGAGACCAAACTTAAAGCAAGTGGAAGTGCTAGAATAAATTATGGTGCATCTTGCAGTAATCAATTGTAATTGCAGCATAAATAATTATTTCATTATTGCACAGTCAGTCATGCTGTATTTCTTCATCAACGGAATTCAGCGATCCACTCAAACTGCACACAATAGTTATCTGCTGGTAGTGAGCATTCCTAAAAAGGTAAAAAAATTTTTTTTTTTTAAATTCCTGTCAGAACACCCCAATTCAACGTCTCGTTGAACAGGGTACTGCCTTCACCAAAGTGATCGTGTGCAATGAAATATTTCAACCAGAAGTGGTATAAAGGAACCTGAGGCATCGAGAATGCTTAATTTACAATCCTGTGCATCGTTTGCGATCTCTTCCTTGCCAATAGTGCACAAAAATGGCAAAAGTAAGTCGCGTCTCCAAATGAGGATGCCTTGTCGCAAAAGGATGCACAATGTTGCGTTGTACTCATCGAGACTCGCAGGAATCTTGTTGTCACGCTCGCAAAAACTGTTTTTGTGCACATACAAGTGGTGAATGCAGATGGTGCGAAGAGGCAGGGCTGAGTGCCAAAGCAGCACCACACTGACAGGTGACAGCACAGTACGCAGGTACAGCCGGGGCTTAAAGTCTTCCATGAATGAGGGGGGGCGCCCTTAGGACGGCGACATTATATATATATATATATATATATATATATATATAAAGAAAAGAAGTGTGAACTTAAGGGCTCATTTGCTTTGTTAAACACATTACTAATGAGAACTAACAGACAATTATGCCAAGGAAAGTATAGGGGACACTATCAGCAGTAATTGTAATGTAAATGTGAAGAAAGAAAAGTGGACGAAAAGATAACTTACCACCGGCAGGACCCGAACCTGCGACCTTCGAATAACGCGTCCGATGCTCTACCACTGAGCTACGGTGGCGGTCATCCCTCCGTCCACTTTATAGGGTATATATGTGCATTTTTTAAACGTGGGAGCGTCAGTCAGCGCCGCCTGTTGCCATTACGGCGAGTGTGGAACACTCTTTTTGCCTGTAGGCGTCATGTAGCACATAGCACACTCGCCGTAATGGCAACAGGCGGCGCTGACTGACGCTCCCACGTTTAAAAAATGCACATATATACCCTATAAAGTGGACGGAGGGACGACCGCCACCGTAGCTCAGTGGTAGAGCATCGGACGCGTTATTCGAAGGTCGCAGGTTCGGATCCTGCCGGTGGCAAGTTATCTTTTCGTCCACTTTTCTTTCTTCACATTTACATTACAATTACTGCTGATAGCGTCCCCTATATATATATATATATATATATATATATATATATATATATATATATATATATATATATAATGTAAAGTCACACACACTGTAGTGAAGCCAAGTGTCTGTAGCACTGAAAAAATGCTTAAGAATGTTATACAAATAAGCATATAACAGTTATAATTTCTCCGTACACATCCCTACTGCTAGAAAAGTCAACACCAGCGCTTGTTGAATGGGTGCAGCAGTGCTACAGCTTGCCTGCCAAGGGGGGGGGGGGGGGCGAGCCCCTCTTTAAAATATGGAAGGGGGGGCTGGCCCCCCCCCTGCCCCCCCCTGGCTTTAACACCTGGGTACAGCAGATGTATAATGAATGGCCAGAATTTCTCCCTGGAAATCTTCTCTTGTCATTGTTGCAGTACCTTGGATTTGGTCACAAAAAATCTGTGGGAAATGTTGGCGTGGTGCAGCATAATTGGCGATGCTCCAGCTATAACCAAGGAGTGCCTCAAGAGTCTATTCTAGGCCCTCTGCTTTTTTCTTTTATTCATCAACGATTTGCCCCTAACACTTCGCCATACTGACTGCTTGTTATATGCGGACGATATAACCATATATTCATCTCATAAAAGCATCCCCGTACTGTTAAAAAAGCTAAATGTTGACATAAATAATGTCAGTGATTGGTGTAGTAGAAACTGCCTGCACATTAACCCCACTAAAACTACATTTGTAATATTTCATTCTCCATTATTAAAAGTACCACCCGTGGTGCTCACGATAGGAGATAATGAAATACCGGTAACTAACAGCGCCAGGTTTTGGGTGTGACATTAGATGAGCACCTAAAATATGATATTCACGTTCATTCACTAATGCATAAAGTTTCTTTTGGCATACATGTAATCATTAAGTCACGTAATTATTTCCAAAGGCACATTATTCCGTTCGTTATATCACTCCTACATTCATAGTCATCTGTCTTACTGTGTATCATCTTGGGCTAATACTTACTACTGTCACCTAGATTCTCTTCAACGCCTTCAAAACCAAGCTGTACGATTAATGACATTCAGTAATGTTTTTACGCCCTCTAAACCGCTATACCAAAACCTAAATATTTTGCCAATAACAGAACTACTAAAACAAAAGCTATCTCTATTTATTTTTAAGTTTAAGCAATGTGGCAGCCTCCCTCCCTGCTTACTCAAATGAATTTCTTGTAAACACTAACATTACTAGGTTCTCTGCAAAGGACAATCTACTTCTTCCCCGCGTTTGCACGAATTACGGAAAACTAACAGCCCTCTTTGGAACACAGTACCATACGAAATTAAATCATCATCATCTGTACATACATTTCAAAGCCTTCATAAGAAATACTGTCTCGATAAATTATGTCAGCAGTCACACTAACTTACTAATCTCCGATTTTTATCTTTTTTATTTTTTAATACGACTTCATCTTTCCTTTTTCTTCTTTTTTTTTTTGTCATTGTGCATGCTTAATTCACTATGATAACTGATAAATATTTGATGCTATTGTTTCTACACGAATTCATCTTGCTTTCGTTTCATAGCCGCAATTTTTATATCACTTAGTATTCATTGTTTTGTATACTACTGTTGTGTTCAATCTTATTGTATTCACTTTGTTTTGATGAATTCATGACGCCTGCATCTTGAATATTTTCACTGGAACTTTTTTTTTAACTTATACTAAGTATTGTATAATGATAGATTTATATACTCTACCAGTTTTGTTGCTGTTTGTTGCTTTCATTTTTCATTCATATTTTGCTTTCATTTTTCCATGTACCTCCTTTAGCTTTCGTGTAAATTTTTATTAATGTATTCTTTTTTCTCATGCTGCCCACGACATTTAGCATACATGTATCTTACTATAAGGAAGTCCCCCCCGTCAGTTCTCGTAACTATGGGACCTCCGAATGTAGTACATATCTCTAACGATGTTACACTGTACGCAAAGAAACTAAATAAAATTGAATTGAAATTGAATTGAATATCTGCTAAAAGAGGCTGGTATATCCGCGTGTTCTTTCAAGCTCTGTGTAGTTGTTACAGTCTCAGAGAAGGCAGAGCAAGAAGTGGTGCCTCAATTTCATGATCACAAAAACCAGATACTTTTTTTTTTAAAGCAAAAGCTGCGAAGTGCAATAACTTAATTTATATTTCTTAGACTTTCACTTCATTTCCTTGCTCCTTTCTGGGCCATGGATGTGTCTCACGTGACTTTTCTCTCATATCCTGCATGCCACAAGTGGTAAGAAGGGCAAACTGAGGTACTCAATTACTGTTAGTGTCAATCATTTGCCTTGTTTAATTGGAGTATATAAGAATGATGGAGTGAAACATTCGATCGGTTGAAAAAAACTGTCATGATGTCCATTTTATAGATATATTCGCGGAAGTGTTAAGTGCAGTGTCACTACTGACAGGCATGGCGTTCACTGCCAAGGCTACCATTGTTTGTCACTAACACCTATTTCAGAAATCTGCAAGTGGCAGGCATGATTTAGGTATGACTTTGCAGTGGTTGACTGATTAGCATGCTAACATTCTTTTATAAATAATTTAAACTCATAAACTAACTTAAATAATTAAGCAGCACGACCACTGGGCAAACAAAAAACATAGTGGTCATGCTGTATGTAAAAAATTTTTTTACATAAAAAAGAAAGGCACAGATTGTGTAAGCCAAACGTCGGTATGCTTGCGGGGGAGTGAGTTGCATTTTGTAGAGCGCAGTTTATGATGAGCCTTTGTCATCTATCTCACTTGATGTGTGCGCAGGCGCGCTTGTGGTGTACTGGGCTTTATATTATCATGTTTTCTTCTGAATAAAGCCAGTTGGTAGTGAGCGCTCGTGTAGTCGTCTTCTTGTCTTGTGTCCCATCCTTTTTTACGCTCAAATCTTTTCCATAATGAGCCAACGCGCCCAACAAAGCATTCTATTATGCTGTATGTGCATACTGTTTCACACAATCTGAAGAAAATTGGTCCACAAGCATGGGGTAGGCATCGTGCTCACAGCTCTCTGCAAATTGGCTAAGCTGTGTTCCATGATTAATAATTGTGGAATACGGAAAATGAACAAAAAAGAATGCAAGAAAAAAAAAAACATGCCACGCACATTGGTCCGTGTACCTATGAGGTGGTGTACAGAACTCCATTGAGCTGCGGAAAAGTGTACATCGGCCAGACGGGCTGTTGTCTAAATGACAGGCTCAGGGAACATGCATCATTATTTAAGATTCCTGCAGGTGGCACGCACCTGTCTTTGCCCTGCATGCAGGTGCAGTCTGAAGTTTACTATCACTGATGTATTTGCAAGTCTAAACAGAGACTGACCAGGGAGATCACGGAAGCTGGACAGATTAGAGTTCACTCAACCTTGTGCATCATTGTTCACTCCGTAGCATTGACAGATAAAAAAATGGACTTTCTAAATAGTTAAAGTGGAAGCAAGTAATCAGTTCCGTTAAGTAACCTTTTGGTTGGCCATGTTATTAGTGTGATAAGGTGACTACAGAAGGGCCATTCGATGCTCTCGTGAGAAAAACTTCCTATAAATGTCAGTTGTAAGTGAGCGTCTGACCTGTCAACTTCTTTCCTTCTGTTCCTGCCATTTGTCCACTCGTACAATTGGCAATATGTTGCACCAACTGGCCCAGCATAACACCTTCTTGAGTTTCGTACCAATATATCGCTTTACATAGAAAAACAGCTTGTCAATTCTGTAGGTGTTTTAAGTGTGGTTTTGGTGCATCGAAACTTACAGCAATCGATTGTAGGAGCATTTGTGAATGTATGTGAATGTACACCATTTGTTTTGCAGACTGTTGTCCTGTAGGTTGGTCCAGGATAAGCTGGCGTCGCCCTGCATCACGATGGCAGAACTCGAGGCGGCCCCTTTGCCCGAGGGCAACGATCTAAGCCCACAGGGTGCGGTGGCCGCCACTAAAATGGACGTCGGCAGCTGCGACGCGCCCCGCGATCATGACGAATTCGACGATGACGATGACTTCGGACACTTTGCGACTGCTGCCGCCGCATTTCCGGCATCGGCAGCAGACGCGAACCACATTCCAGTAGCGGACGATGCGGCCACCTCGGCGGTGGCCAACAATTGTGATAGCACGAACGGGACGTCGTTGCCCAATCTGTGTTCAGGTGATAGTGATGGTGAATGTGGGACTAGTCAGGACACCAGTGCGCCGGTGCGCCGAGCTTCAGCAGACCTGACGTTCACTGGCGAGGCCAGCAGCGTCAAGAGGGAGGATAGCTTTGATGACTTCCAGCAGGCTGTGGCACCACCGCCGTTCGAGGCAGCGCTCGCACCAGTGGAGGAAGGAAGTGACTTTGCAGACTTTGAGCAAGCGGTTGACGCAGTGGTGCAGGATGACTGTGAGTGGGGGCGATTCAGGTGGGGACGGTTTTGCAGACTTTGCAGCTTTCGGGGATGCGCCTAAGACAGCTGTTGAGGAGGGTGACTGGGCCGACGATGGCTGGAAGTCGTTTGCGGGTGCGGAGGACGGTGGAGCACCGGTCGCGTCATCCATGGCGATGCCGCAGCAAGGGATGGTCCCTACTCAGGTGCGCGGTGTTCTTCACATTTTGATTTTGTTTGTCTTGCGATACAAGAATGCTGTAGGAAATGCTAAATTAGTGCCGACTATTCATTTGAAAGAGAGCCCATGAACAAACAGCATGAAGTGCATGAGTGTTGTTTTGCATTCTTGAATTTCATGCTGAAACAGTGCTGAGTCTGTGTAACTGCATGAACATCGTAATATTTTCTAACATTTTGACTGGTTTAAATTTCCAAAATGTTCCAATGTGGGCTATGTTGGAATGTTGTGGAGTTGTTCTAATGATGTATAGTTGGCAAGCAGTGAGAAAGCACTGTCAAAATATATCGTGCCTATGGAACTCTAAATGTCTTCGGAAGGCTAATATTTTGTCATCACTTTGGCAAAACAGGTATGCAGAATGCATGTTTAAAAGGGTCGTGAAAAGAAAATGAAGCTGCCTGGCTGTAATTTTTACTGCTTCAATGGGCATCGGGCATGCTGATTCCTAAATATTTCGGTGCTGCATTCAACCTATATTTAATAAACGCGTGCTTGAAATCCTAGAATTCTTGCGATCCTAAAATGATAATGCGCCACTGCCGACCACCACAGGCACTAGTGAGGTCACGTCATCATAAGACATTTGAAATCGCAAGCGTATTGTTAACCTTCGCTTGCTCTAAAATAATAAATTTATATTAAAGCTAGGAAATAATAAAATATTACAGCAATCTTTTAGCTCACAGTAGGGCTAGTAGTCCAAAAGCCGACTGCGTTCTAACCGCGGTGGACGAATATGAGATGTGTCTGAACGGCGCCTGCACCAGCTTCTAGCAGTCTCTGACAGATGGCGCGCTCGTCTGGGCTTTTTCTGTTGAGGGCAATACATGTGGGCGCACGCTGTGAGGGCTTGTTTTGTAACATTGTATAGCAATCAAATCATCTTCGCTTGCATTAGCGTCGGATGGTCAGCATGGTTTGTGCACGTGACGTCTTTATGGCAGTGCAGTCTAAACGGTATGATGCTCCGAACCTCAGTCAACTATGGCTCAGCAGGCCTCCTATCCTGTTGCCTGTGTTTCCTTCTTCACTGTTGCCTCTTTTCTTCATGCTCAAACTGAGCTGCGCTGTACCAATACAATACTTTGTCACCATGTTTTGTCGACGACAGAGACTTTTGATTGGCTGACTTAATATGACGTGAGCTGTAGAGTTGAAGGGAATGCAGGCTGGGGAATTGAAATCGTGCTTTTATAGCTATTAAATGAGCCCGGACGATGAACTGGTAGAGGTATAGTATTGAAAGGATGGCCAGGATTCCGAATGCAAAGGCAGTTGAAAATTTACGGGAAACGTTTCACGACCACTTTAAAGACTACAAGTCATCAAAGAGTATCCAAGACTCCCTTAACAGCGTGCCTCCTAAGTTGATGGTGATTTTTGCGTGTAATACCCCATGATTTGATTTCAATCAAGACTTTTCAAGTGATGCAGAAACTAATGAAATGGCCGCATTTCTTGTAAAGGTGTAAAGATACTTAAGAAAGCTTTTATTCGCATTGATAGAAGATTAGCTGTAGAATATGGCAACAGTGTACCTGGGTAAAAGTGATGTCTGCATATGGCATTATGAACAATAGTGATATTTGGAAATTAATAAGATATTAGTTGACTTATTTATTCCTTGGTTCTACATGCATCGCAAAGGCGTTTTTTTAGCGGGCTTCTTTAGAAAACAAAATACAAAGGTTATGCACGAAAGCCAGTTGATGCGAACTTAAATGAAATACGAAGGACCAGGAGTCTGGGCAGAAAGTGTTGCGGCATTGCATAAAAAGAACAAAGTTTACTCCACCTTTGTCCTTTAATTAAAGGGCCAATAAACAAACTTGCAGTCCAAAATTTCTGATGAAGTAACTGCACTTGTGTGATGTGAACATGCTGCCGCAAGGACTTTGCGAATAAATGCTGTAATAGGGAAGTTACAGGTAACAACCCACGTCATCTGGTTTCAGTTTCTCGCTTGGCCTTCCCAACCTTCTCAGTAGTGGAAAGGTAGGCTGCGCCCACTTCGGGAACGTAACACGATGTCAGCGATTACGTCATCGGCGCACAGCTTACAATCGAGCAAGGCTTCCTCCCTGCGTGTTGCTCATGTCATAACTGCGCGGGGAGAAAGCATGGTGCGAGAGGTACGAGGCACTTGCGAAGTATGCACTTTCCCCTTAGTGGAAAAGTCACGAGAAACCTATTCATCTCGGAGGCTTTTGTTCTGGCAATACCGCTTGCCCGTTAGTCTCGGGGTTCTACCAAAATGGCAGAGGGCAGCACAGGAAAATGAAAATGCAGACTGCGCCGTCAGAACGGCCAAAACTGCATCACCGCAGGGTCAGTGCACCGTTTCGTAGTGCAAAGGACCAATTGAAAAAATCTACGCATCTCCACGAAGTGAATCATAACGAGTGGACGAAGCACTGGGGATAGTTCTTACCGTAAATCACCCGTGTCATTGCCCACTTGCACATGTAAATGAGTGACAACGCGTGTGTACAGTATATACAATGTGTCTTTGCCGTTGAGACGCCGCTTTTCGCGCCCTCAACTCCGGAGTAGCAGCTTGTTTTCGGTGTGGCTGTTTTGCCGCTGCTTCCTGAGCTCTCGCCTCCGAGGTAGCTTGCTGTCCGCGTAGACGTTGCGTGCCGCGCTCTCGCCTCCAGAGCAGCAGCTTGTTGTCGGCATTGTCGCTTTGCCTTTCGCGGGCGAGAGCGCTTTCACGATCGTTTTCATCCATGGCAGAAAGGGAATGTGTGGTCTGGAACACGCTTATTCTTCATCGTCATCAGCATCATTGTCATTTTCATGACATATAGTGGGTACCTTGCATGTGCTGTGCCGTGATGGCAGAAAGAGAATGTGTGGTCTGGACGCGCTTATTCTTCATCGTCATCAGCGTCATCGTCATCGCCGGAAAATGGACAAGCCTAGACCCTAAGGTGCTTCGCCGCTAAAAGTTGATGCTGCGTAATGTTGCCCATGGGCAAGATTACGTCACTTCATATACCAGGAGGATTGGACAAGTGCTGGCGAGGGGGTGCGGGAATCGTTTTTTGAAATGGAGCGGCTGCGCAGCGCGCAGCACTGTGAAACGCGCAAAATGTGATCGCCATGGCCTTCTGCATGAAATAGCAAGCTTGTTTGGGCAGTGTAAAAAAAAGAGTTGGAGCCTGTTTACTGGCCCTTCAAACGTCATCTGTATGCCAGTCGGGTGTACTACCGCAGAGCTACATCAGTCGCAGCAGTCTGTATGTTAAAGGGACACTAAAATGAAACAATGACTTGGTTTAGACTGATAAACTGTACTCTGAGAACTCTAATGTCACAAGTTTCACTATCATAAGTTCATTATTAAAGGAGAAAATCAAGGTTGAAGTTTCATTTTTAAATTTCGCGCCGAAATCACCGCGCGTGACGTCACGAATTTCCAAAAGTATTTTTCGTATTTTTGCAACATGGGCCCAATGAAATTTTCTGAAACTTTGTATGTTAGGTCTATGGCACCCACAGATGACATGTACTTCATTTTTACCAATTAGAAACTACGTAGGACCCAGTAGACGGCATCAAAATTTATGACGTCATGGTGTTTGATGCGGGAATCTCAAGGTGGCGTCTCCACCCGCATTTCCTTTTGGCGTGTTTTCTCGCTTACCAAGCGTCATCTCGCCGTAAGAGTGGTGTTTGCGGGACTGTGAAATTGCACTTTACTAATACGCGAAAAATCGTTTTCCTGCTCTTTAGTGTCCCTTTAAAGGGTGTTGCTGTGGACTCCATTGCATCTACCACAGTGGTCTAGTGGTTATGGTGCTCAACTGCTGTACCAAAGTTCGTAGGATCACAAATGGCTTTTGCGCCTCAGTCTTCTGGGTGCAGCCCCTCCTGGCTTCTTAAAGGAGCACTGACAGCAAAATTTTTGTTGGTGACTTTTATGCTTTAATTAGTGGCTTTCTGTCTGATGATCCCAAAATTGAGTCGTAAATGCTCTAACTTGCGGGAGAGAATGAAACGATGGGTGCGCTGCGGTATCTGTTAGGGTGTCACGCAGCATGTTGTCCTGGGGAAATTTCTGCGATGCACCATCCTGCCAAGCACCCATTTTCCTGTCAAGAGTGTCGACTCAGAAGTACTGACTGAGTTTAAGAGTTCTGCTGTGAAGACAATATCAAAAAAATGCCCCCCACCTCCCCGAAGGGAATCGTGAGGAAATGCGAATGCATTTCGCGCGCGCTTCACTCCATTTATATATACGTGCGAGCGAGCGGACGGGAGAGTGGGGCGCAGGGAGGAGAGAGAGCGAATGGCGAGAGAAGGAGCGGCGAAGCACTGCACCTACCCTCTCCTACACTCTCTCCACACACGCGGGAGCTCCGCCGAGCTCCCGCGATGCGAGCACCCTCACACACCAGAGCGCGCTCCTCCTCTCCACTCACTCTCCGCTACTCCGCCCGCACCACCTGCTCCAGTTGCTAGGGGCGAGGATAAGCGTGCGCGCCCGCAGCTGTTGCTATGGGAGAGGGAGTGAGAGCGGAGAGATAACACCTGCCGGCGCGGACACCTCCTCAACCTATCCTCCTGCTCCTCCCCCTCCGCGGACAACGCCGGACAACGGATGCCTGACATAGCCCGACTAAGAAATGCATTCGCATTTAAAATTAGCAGCCTGGTGGCTAAGACCAACTAATGATTTATTCATTGTAAATAATTGTTTTCTCTGTCCGTCCACACTGCTCAGAATTTAGTTTGTTTCTGTCGATTCTTGCATTGCGCTGGGCTCACCTTCTTTCACCATTTACCCACACACGTACACAAACACACACGCTGTCAACGCTCCGCGCGTCTCGTCTTCAGGCAGGTGTCCGTGCTGGTGGGTCTTGTCCATGTCAAATTCCGAAGAGCAGCACAATCTAAGTGTGTAAGGCAAACGTTGAGTGGATTGCAGAGATACGTGGACAGAAGACATGAATTGCATGTGCAGTGTTACCTGGAAGCTTTTATAAACAACCCTTGGAGCCATAGAGTATCATACTATATTTGGAGCTGTCCACGACAAAGACATTCCCTCTTACAGTATTTGAAATGCCACTGATGTAAGCAGCACGCAACTGTTTCACGACATGCTAACATGCTGGCACGTAATGCAGTTGAGATCGTCATTCCGAATCATCACACGCTTACAAGCTCATGACAAGTCACTCAAAGCAGCGCAACGAAAACGCAGGATTGACAAGAACCAAGCCAGACAATGGAAGCGAAACCGTTACCCGGCGTCACTGTCATTCGGCACCACGATAACAACCCTGAGATCGTCGACGATATCGTTACTAGCGCGTCATCACTCAGTGATATAGGGCTAGTGTTGGGGGGCTCGCTGAATGCGTCAAAATACTGTGGATGTCACAGCGCGCTGAATGCCTTGCTTGAGCGTTCGAACGCTGTTTCCTGTTGAAATAAAATAACTTCCACGTAACGTACGCCATTCATACTTTGCTAAAAAAAAATTCAGCCAGCTCCGCTTGGCAGACACTGATGAAACAGTGAAGCTACTTGCAAGCAGAAGCAGTGAGGTTGATTGATGTGCGAATTAAGTGGGAATGAAGTGGGTGGAGTGGTAGGAGCAGTAGTGGGAGTGGTGGGAGGAGTGGCTCATATCCGTAGTGGGATTCAACCACTTTCTGTGGGTACATCCCACCGTGATCTACGACGGTCCACAGACATGAAAGCGTCAACCAAGCACAGCTTCGCTGTTAAAACCTATGCATACCAACAAGGGTTGAAGATTGGGCGAGTTGGTTCGTCGTATTTAAACTGGTATAGCGCATTATGGTAAAGAAAAAACGGCCGAGCAGATCGACACAAGAGGACAGAGCGCTCTGTCCTCTTGTGTCGATCTGCTCGGCCATTTTTTCTTTACCATAATGCGCTATACCGCTCTGTCCTCTTGTGTCGATCTGCTCGGCCGTTTTTTCTTTACCATAATGCGCTATACCAGTTTAAATGCATACCAAGCTGTTGAGCGAAGGCCACATCTCGCGCTAGAAATGTTACGTCGAACTGTAGCCAATTGTAGCCAACATTTAAACGTGGGAGTGTCAGTCAGCGCCGCCCGTTGCCATTACGGCGAGTGTGGAACACTCTTTTTGCCTGTTGGCATCACGTAGCACGTGATCTTATTACGAGCTGGCAGCTGACAGCAGAGTGTTCCACACTCGCTGTAATGGCAACAGGCAGCGCTGACTGATGCTCCCATGTTTAAATGCACATATATACCCTATAAAGTGTACGGAGGGATGACCGCCACTGTAGCTCAGTGGTAGAGTATCGGACGCGTTATTCGAAGGTCGCAGGTTCGGTCCCTGCCGGTGGTAAGTTATCTTTTCGTCCACTTTTCTTTCTTCACATTTACATTACAATTACTTCTAATAACATCCCCTATACTTTCCTTGGCATCATTGTCTGTTAGTTCTCACTAATTGAATAAGGTGTTTTTATATGCCAAAACTACTGTATGGTTAGGAGTCATGCTGTACTGGGGGCTCGTGATTAATTTTTGAGTTCCTTAATGTGCATCTACGCTTAAGTACCGTGGCATTTTCGCATTTTTACCCCATCCACATGCAGTCGTTATGGATGGAAGTTCTAATGTAGTTGCGCTGAGCGAAATGTACAAAGGGCTAATGAAAAAAGAGGACAGGACAAATGGCGCACCTCTTTCCTCTTTTCCTCCTGTCCTCTTTTTTCGTTAGTCCTTCATGCATTTCACTCAGCGCAACTACATTAGAATGCCATACCAACAAGCCCAAGTTTAAGCTTCGCTGAATGCATGGGTATCAAACCTGTCCTTTCATACTTAGCAGTGCAAAGTTCGTAGCATGTTATGCCGCTAGGACAAGTGTGTTGTCTTCTTACCAGTAAACAATTTACTAAGGTCAGGTACACGCACTTGAAATTTATGATATCACAGTGGGCTGGTAAAGATGTTGAAGGTGTTATCAATTCTCATCGATACTCTCTTCTGGCCTGCCAAGCCTCTTATCAAGTTGAAAATAGCTTTTTGTTGTTTGTTCTTTTTGCGCTGTAGAGGGGTGACTTGTTAACACAACAAATTGTTTTCGTCGGCGTTCTTTTAAACAACACACATTGCAACATCCGTGCATCTGTTGTTTTCAGCTGGCATCAGGAGACGGCTCGTTCGAGAACTTGCTCCAGAGGGCCTATGCCCTCGAGGGTACCCCATCAAGTTCAGACTCTGCGGAGGAGGGTGAAGACTTCGTGGCGCTTACCTGTTGTGAGGCACACGTTAGGTAAGTGCTTGATCAATGTTGCCGTGACCCTTGATTGACATTTGTTGTGGTAGCAAGGTGCCTGTTGGGCTAGGTCTGAATAATGTGGACCGTATCACTTGCCCTTGTCACGTACAGTATGCAGTCATTGCAACAGACCTGGACAGTGGACAGGTGCACCACCCTTTGCCCATAGATCAAAATCTGCGACATGCTTTTGGGCTATGAATTCAGCTTTAATTGCTCTAACATCGCACACGTGTTTTGATGCAGACTGTGGGAGCAGCTCCAGGATCTGGACCGTGCCCCGTCGCTGAATTTCAGCTGGAATGGCTCACAGTCCTGTCAGCACTTGTTGCAGAGTCTGTCCATTGACTCTAGGAACATTGTGAGTAACAGGCAGCTGGATGTGCCCAGGTGGGCTAGATTGTTTTTCTGAAGGTCCTTCCAGGCCACAGCTTAGTGGCCACAGGCTAGTCACTGCACTGCATGGCACTGGTCCTAAGTTGGTCCTCAGGAAAGTTTGCCATTAGAATGAAATAGCATTCTATCATGCATATTGCATTGCTGCATGGGGACATCCCATGACGTTGTGGTAAAGTGTAAAACACATGGGAAAACCTTATTGCGGTATACAGCTCATGAGCAGCAGGGGCAGCCAGCTGTCAAGAAAAGCCATCACGTAGTTTCATTGTCCCAAGCTGGATCTGTGCAGTGAAACCAGCCATCTGGCCCTGGTGAATTCTGCGGTGGTTATTCCATCTGGGGCACCCGCTCACAAATAACACATGCTCGACGGTTAGAGTGGCTTCTCTGTTGTACCACGGACATCCTCTTTGCACCAGCATTAGCTCCAAGTTGTTTGTTAAGATGTCATCTGTAATGTTTGTGCCAGTGTGTAAGCACTTTTGCTATAAGCGTAGTACTGCATAAGCTTAGAAAAGCTTTTACATAAGTTATGTAGTATCACTGAAAGTGCAGTCAATGTTATCGCTAAAACTGTCTTAAAATAAATTCAGGGAAATACTAACTTGTATCTGAAAGATTGCAAGCTTTGCTAACACTTTTCTTCAATTCTTCGAACGCTGTACCTGCTAACACGTTTCCGTCTCTCATCCCTATCTCTCACTCTGTTCACCCTCCTGCCCTCTCTCTCTTCCACTAACAACCACAACTGCTGTGCTGCCCACTAACCCTGCCTGCCACTGCTCCTGTCGTTGTCGCTGTCGTGGCTGCCCTGTCGGCATGGGTGTGTGGTGGTCCCCTTGGTGGGCGGCCTGGTCTCACGGCAGCTGCGTAACCCTTCAGTTCCACTGTTTGCCTCTCACCTGGGTCTGCTGGAGCCCCAGCGCGGCAGCACGGGCAGCCCCTCTGCGGAGGAACCGGCATCCTCCGCACCTGCCCCACCTCCTGCCTGCTCCGAGGTAACGTGTTGGCTGGCACGAGACGCATGGCCTTTGCATCTGTAGCTTGTTAAGTGGTACTCGCAGGGAGGACTTCTCCCGGGGTTAACGGGTGTGGCCATCTATGACATCATTTCCTTTGAAGCTCCTGTCCGCCCTCACTAGGGCCAAGGCACTGTGCTGTGGCCACTGCTTGGCGCTTCTCCTTTCCCTGAATTGGGAAGAGCGTTGTAGCTATTACAGTAGCTATTACAGTCGAACCCCTTTGTAAGAAACACTGATGTAACATACAATTGGGTATAAGCGAGTAAAGTGTGCCTACATTGAAACAAGGGTTCATAAGAAAATGCATACGTGGTACCCTGCTTATATGTGACAACCAGTGGCGTAGCTAGGGGATGGCACACCGGGCACGTGTCCCCCCCCCCCTCTCACCTGAAACTTTTTTTTCGCCATGGCATACAGAGCGAAAAATGACCATTTCAACGAGGTGCCCCCCCCCCCCGAAATCAAGGAGGTGCCCCCCCCCGAAAAAAATTTCTCGCTACGCCCCTGGTGACAACCTATATAAAAGACAAGAATTGCTTCCCAGTGCATGTCGCTTATGAAGGGGTTCTACAGTATATTAAATGTCATGTTACCAATTTCACATTAAAGTTACATGGTAAGAATATTACAGCAGGGGGGGGGGGGGGGAGGGGTTCAGAGTTTTGAAAGGATGCCATACGGTCTTCGTATGATTACTTGAACAGGGTAATTGTGCAAAAACAGCGGTATATAAACAGTGAAAAAAATAGATGTGTGAACAATAAAAAATACGGCTGGGTAAGTTGATTATCTTTAGCAAAAAATTGGATATAAAATTAATGGTAATGCTACTTATTGAAAAACAAAAAATAATCTAAGGCACGTGGACAAGCAGAATAACAACATATAGTAACGAGAATGATGAACCTGAGATGAGGTAGATAATTAATTTACACAGAAACGAATGGTTTACAGCAAAATTGCATAGAAACATTGACAGGTATGTAGAAATTTCAATTGTCAGTTAATTCCAGAACGAAATATTTCTTGCTGTATGCTGAGAATGTATGAACGTTACGTGGGGACGCTATTTGCAAAAGTAATGAATTTAATATTGTCACGTCAGGGAAGACGTTTGGGAACTTGCAGAAACTCGTCCCTAAGGCAGGCAAAAGAAAATAATTGCGCTGGGAAAACCGGGTACTGTCATTAGTAATGTGTTCATGATCATCACTACGTTCCATGTAGATTTCGTGTTTGACGAGCCTGTATCTGTTATGGACGGTTTCTGACAGAGTAATTGTCGCAACGGGGGAATGGTGAATATAAAAAACAGTGGCCTACAGGACCAGTCAGATGGGCTGAAAGTCATTAGTCTCATTCACAGCCTGGTGCTGAAGTCACTGAAGTTTTTCATTTGCATAAAAGTATGCTGGTGTGATTTGATATGCAACGCAAAAGATGGCTATGAATATAAGGCAAAATACAAGGATCATATGATGTGAAGGGGATAATAAATTCGTAGCTTGATGGTAATGTGGATGCCAAATGCAAGCTTTTTTCACAAGTGATCGTGCGTGTCCGTGAAATTTTGGTTGAGTTATTTAAGATGACACCAGGAAATCGTGCTTCATCCAAAACCTGTATGATATAATCACCAATCTGAACAGAAGGTGGGATGTTGATTTAAATTCGCTCTGAATGGAATGTGATAATGGTGATTTTGGTGCGGTTAATGTGCAGATAAAAATTTTGGTGCTTTAAAGTAACGTTGTATTACTTGGCGTTAAGGTTAGACTGTAGCATGGCAGCTACTTACCTTATGTAAAGATGGTCATGTCATTGGCATAAAGTGTGCACACGGTCTTAGCAAGAATTGTAAATAGGTCGTTAAAAAAATAAAAGGGGCCTAAAATTCATGCCTGTGGGACTTCCCATGGCAGTTATCTTGAAGTGCGATGCTACAGGATTCATTTCCATAGAAGAGTGTGCCCCTGCATACATGAATATAGATACTATATGTGAATGTCTTTACTACCTGCCCGTGATATTGTTTTGTGTTAGGAACTGCCCATCCATTTTCGGTAGCTTTTAATTTGACCTTGAGAAATTGTACAGTGAGTGCTAATCTCACAGTCAAGGTAACAGTAGGTCATGGTAATATGGACATGCCAGCTGGAACATGCATTCTGAATTGGATTAAATGAAGAATCTGATAAGCTGCAAGTTGTATGTATACCTGCACAGGATGCCTACATGGGAAATTTAAGCGTTAGCATTGTTAGGCGCTGGTCAAACTCTTGTGGAAGGTGTACAGGCTGTGTTCAGATAAGAACGCCGGTGCATGTCCGCGGACCCCCTTTAATTTCGCCGAAAAAAATATATTTTGTTGTCCGAGTCCCCAGGACCACAAAACCAATCTTGGTTTCGCGAGAAAAAAATTGCACCTTCTTAAAAAAAATTCACAAGTCTCCACTGAGCCGCTACCGCCTCTTTCGGATTTCGCGAAAATGGGATTTCGATGAGACGCTACAAAAACACTATTGTAGCTGTAGGTCCGAAAAATTTTCTCCACATACTACGAATAGTTTTTGTTGAGAAAAAAATTATTACTCTGCAGTTTTGATGTTGTTCTGTTAAGAAAAAAAAATCGCGAAATCGACAGAAGCTCAATAATGCTCACATTTAGGATTTTTTTTCCTCTGCAAGTATAAACGCCAGACTTCCCAAAGTTTTTAAAAACATTGCCATATGTTTGGTGAACAAGTGTGCTGAACGAAATACCTGAGAGTGGCTTCAAACGTTAACCAGAAATGTTCAACTGAGGACATGTCTCTCAAAATGCAATATTTTGAAGATCATTTAAAAAAAAACACCATCTTCGATTTTCTTTAAACTCTACAGAATTGAAGCCAAGCACGTGTTCTAACTTAATCTGTAAAGACATGTTGCATTATTTTTGTGAGGTCGGAACTACGAAGCACGAAAAGTGGCCAAATTGACGTATAGTGAGTAACCACAACATTGAGCGAGCATGGAGCAATAGTTGCCATTATCGTTATTTTAGGCCCTGAATGTCATTTGTTGTGCTCGAGGGACAACAGCTTGACAGATAAAACCAAAGAGTTGCCTTAAAGTGCAAATTTGTTCATTTGCGTGCGTGCACGCGTCGCAGTTTTGGTCCTGGCGTAAGGACTAACCGCAAGATTTCCAGAAATGTAGTCAAGTCGAGCTCTCGGAAGGAACTGTTTATTTACCCCTATTGTATACACAGGGAGTCATAGTCACAAGTCATAGTCAGACAAGTTAGATAGTCACAAACGTCACTGAAGCACTTGTGCGTATCTTGCTCTTGGTGAAGCAACCTTGTGCACACAACCCATTTCGGCCTCAAGGAGGAGAACTTCGTGAGCTCGATCCCTGTGTCAGGGTGAGCCGCTGTAGACGAAATGTTTCCTGAATAGACCTGGTTATCAGCCGTTTTGAAACGTACTCTTTTTGTCCTTTAGAACTAATTTCAATGAAATTTTTCTTGTTCGGGCTTTGTTGGGTGGAGTTGAGCTCATCGTCAGTATAGTACTTCACTGCTGCCTGTATGTTTTCTGGCTTCAGCTTCGATCTGGTGTAGAGGTTCGGATTTGACCACACCCGGGTGTCTGTATTTTCTGGATTTCCGAATGAGGTGCCGAGTTGCGGATGGAATCATTTCTTGAATTTCTTGATGAGAAAGGTTGACAGGGAGCAATGTCAGGAGGCGGCAGCGCTCATAGTATGATTCGCAGGTATCGAATGTGTGCTTTAGGTTGCGCAGCCACTCGCGACACGTGTTGCGGGTTTCCCCTGAAGGACCAGGTTCCTCTGTAGTGGCGTATGCTATTGTAAGGACAGCAGAAATTATCCTGGAGATAGCGCCCTCGATCTCCGCTTTCTTACTCTTGGCGTAAGACACTGGGCATTGTGCTTTCACTTTCGCCGGAATTTTCAGAGTTGTCACGTCGGTTGCCTTAACGAGTACATTTAGCTCTTCGACAGCAGTTTGTTTGGGAACAAAATTTGCGTCAGACTGAGATGCATCTGGAGACTCTACGGCGATCTGTTTCAAGCGGTTGAAACAGCTCTGGCACAAAATGTCGGTTTCTCTGATGGATGAGGCTTTTTCTGGCATGCGCTTTCTTAGTAAGGCAACATTAAAATCTTTCACACATCGAAAGTACCACTTGTAGGCAATCTTCTTCGTATGCCTCTTTCGGTAGTCAGCGCAAAACGCTCGCTCTGAGCTCCACAACGTGGCCATCAATATCAGGGGAGTGTAATACGCGCACGCGTACTCACGTTCGTTCACCAGCTGAGTACTGCCGGGTTGTCGACGACGAACGGAAGTGAAAGCCGATGTTCTCTTATTACTTCGACCTTTCTTAAGCGAGTTGAGCTGTTTCTTGTTTATGTCATTTTTTTTTTAGGGACCGGGTGAGCGCAGTCGTGCTGCAGAAGCGCCGCTTGTGCCGACACGCACCGTCTGTGTTATCACATTACCGATGTGCCATGGGAAGTGATAAATATCCAGCGGTGGATCCTCTCCAGCCACCTCCTTTATGAGCCGTACGCAGGCTCACATGCGCGAAAAATTTTGAAAGCGATTCCTGCGAAGAGTGCTCAGTGGCTGGGACCCGTGTAGAAGTTTTTGTGATTTGCGTAAAAAAATGTAGTAATAATTTCCTCATCAAAACCAACTGTTCCTGTTTTATTCCTGACAATCCGTCAATCCACAGAAGACATTCGCGACCTAAAAATAACGATAATGGCAACTATTGCTCCATGCTCGCTCAATGTTGTGGTTACTCACTATACGTCAATTTGGCCACTTTTCGTGCTTCGTAGTTCCAACCTCACAAAAATAATGCAACATGTTTTTACAGATTAAGTTAGAACACGTGCTTGGCTTCAATTCTGTAGAGTTTAAAGAAAATCGAAGATGGTGTTTTTTTTTTTAAATGATCTTCAAAATATTGCATTTTGAGAGACATGTCCTCAGTTGAACATTTCTGCTTAACGTTTGGAGCCACTCTCGGGTATTTCGTTCAGCACACTTGTTCACCAAACATATGGCAATGTTTTTAAAAACTTTGGGAAGTCTGGCGTTTATACTTGCAGAGGAAAAAAATCCTAAATGTGAGCATTATTGAGCTTCTGTCGATTTCGCGATTTTTTTTTCTTAACAGAACAACATCAAAACTGCAGAGTAATAATTTTTTTTTCAACAAAAACTATTTGTGGTATTTGGAGAAAATTTTTCGGACCTACAGCTACAATAGTGTTTTTGTAGCGTCTCATCGAAATCCCATTTTCGCGAAATCCGAAAGAGGCGGTAGCGGCTCAATGGAGACTTGTGAATTTTTTTTAAAGAAGGTGAAATTTTTTATCGCGAAACCAAAAGTGGTTTTGTGGTCCTGGGGACTCGGACAACAAAATATATTTTTTTCGGCAAAATTAAAGGGGGTCGGCGGACATGCACCGACGTTCTTATCTGAACACACCCTACAGAATGTCGTGGCCAAGTTCTTGTTCCTTCATTTATGTGGCCAGCATGTACTTTGTCAGTCTGGCTAATACCAGCATCACGCAGGGACCTTGGTTCGTGATCGGGTCTGATCCGAATTAGTCTTGACCTGGATCAGTAGCTGCTACATGGTCACTATTAATCATAATGAGGCCTACTTGGGATCAAGACGATCATGATAGGCTCTCAGATGACAATTTGACTGATATATGTGACAAGCGATCCGGATTACTTAGCATTGTCGCAGCAACCATTGATTGCAATCGAGAAAGCCTATCCAGATCAGCCCTGATTGCAATCAGAAGTGCCCACGTGAGACTGGTATTAGAAATGGTTTTTGATGTTGAGGCATGCCCTGGGTCTGATCGCCCCTCTGTGCAGCAGGCTGGTGCGGACTGTGCCATCCCTCCGGCTCAGTTTGACTGGAATTCAAGTGGCCTGGTGAACCCGCTAGAGCAGCCTGCTGCATCAACGTTGCTCGACCTCGAGTTCCTTTCAAGCCTCTCCTCGGCCACGGTTGGCAGCAGTCCTCCGAGAAGCAGTGAGTGCAGCCTTCATGTTTTTTTTTGCGTTTCATGCGCTCTTTAGTGGAAAATTGGGTGTTACACTTTGTGTGGGCTTATTAAAAGGGGGCCGAGTGAGTACTGGAATGATAATGCTCTACCATGTTAATGATCAACTCACGCATGTGATAGTTGCCGTATTTTCTGGTGTATAAGTCGCACCTTTGTATAAGAGGCACCCCCCTACTTTTTACGACTTTCGTGGGAAAAGATGCTTCGTCTGCTTATGGGGGAATATAACGAACATGCAAAAGGCAGAGAAGAGAAGAACGAAGATCTTTCAAGGCCGCTGTGCGCAACCACCATCATCCATCACCTGTAAATATAGCCATCTTATCACAACTCGCTGTAACAATATATAAGACGCACCTTTGTACTATAAGACGCTCCTACTTTTAACTCTGTCAGCATGATGAAACACAGTGACGCATGCAGAGTACGTTCATTGCGAAATGCATAGTCACACACAGTGTTCATTATCTGTAAGCAGCAGTATAAATCTTGTAAATAATGTTGTCCTGAGGTGCAGAAAACCTATATTTATTCCACTATATTCGAAGCCACACCCTCTGGCTTACTGTCAAAAGTTCTTCCGCCTCGGTTGGCAGCATCGCTGGGTTGCCGTTGTCGGCCTCCGAGTAACTCTTTTACGCAGCGTTGTGACCGCGTTCTAGCACATCGTTGGCTAAATTATGAGGCTCTACGGCATTATGAGACTTGGCGGGAACACATAAACAATGATCTCGCGGCACATTTTACACCCACACACACGCATACAAAACGTAAATGGCGGCCAGAAGCCAAAAACTGTGGCTACTGCTGGACTGGAGCGACGCCTCTCATGGAGACTGATGGATTATGGTAACAAAGTGGTACTTTGGCTTTTTGTAACTGGTGTTGCGGATGCTACAACATTACAATGAAACATTGTGGTGCCCTTTTTTAATTATTGCTTCAGCTCCGTGGGCTTAATGATTCGTTTAAGAACAAATAATTTTAACAGTACATCTTCTGAAAAAAAAAAAAAGCTGCGCGGCAGTACAGGCATGAAGACGGGATAAGAAGAAAAAGGACAAATGAGCACAGTTTGTCTGCCTGCGCTCGTTTGTCTTTTCTTTCTTTCGTCATGTCCCATCCTGCTGTGCAGTTTTTTTTTTCTTCCGAAGATAATCCCGTGCCAATTTGCCCAACTTCTCAACGCTAGTTTCGAACAGTACAATAATGTGCGTTACAATGGTGGCTTTTTATTGCGGCCGTAATCTATTGTGGCTGTAATTTAACTGCATGGCTGGCCCTGGCTTGTATACGTATTTGATGGGACAAAATGATCACAGATTCGAATACTAAGAACCAATGCTGATTTCGAAAAATATTTCTCACAACTACGCTTAAAGGGGCCATGACATCCAATTTTCGCTCGTAATTTGTCGTACGTGGGTTAATCCTTGGGTGTTCACAAACAAGCTGGCGAAATTTCAGCGCATTTGGTTGGGCACTTAATTTATAACGAGCATATTTTATAAACATGCGAGCGGCCTGATAGTCTGACAACACTGCCGCACTCGCGAGCCGTGACATAACAAGCCGCTTGCTCTGCGAGTGTCTGTATTCCTAGCCAACTATTTTGCTTCGTGGTCAGCTGCACGTACAATAGAGCTATTTCAGCATTCTTCAGCTCGGCATTGAAAATTGGATCATTTGCAGCGGCTGAAACTTGGGTAGAAAACGACCGCACCACTCCATGAGGCACATGACATCACACACGCCATGGCAAAATGGCGGTCACCGGCAGTGGGTGGGATTTATAGCCGGTGACTTCTAGGGCTCGTTTTGCAATAAAATATTCTTTACAGTCCATTTTTCATATATGTACAGGCACAATACACCCTCTACATCAGTTATTTGCTGAAAACCACAATTCGGTGGGCTATTGTGTCATGGCCCCTTTAAAGAAGTCAAGTCACGCCGCCTCCTACTTCAGCGTGTCTCTGAAGTTTTTGGATATGCACTATTAGTCATATATATGTAGTGTTAAAAAAGCAGGGGAGGTCCATTCGAGATAGACGAGGCACAGCAGCCGATCGCCTCCGTGACCTAAGAAATAGTCGTGCTCATGTGATCTACGATGTTTCCTGATGGCGGGGTCATCGGCCGACCATCTGGCTTATGGCATCAGTCTATAGTCACTTAGAACTTAAAAGAAAACTAAGGCTTGTGCAAATAGTGAATTTCAGGTTTCGAAGTGAATAGTGATTTTGGTCGAATAATTTTGAATCGAATTCGAATATTATAAAGAAAAATGGGCATATTTGTCATGACCTACCTAACCTGCACAATATTTTTTAAAAATTGAAACAAGGCCTGTGCAAATGCCATTTTTTTTTGCTTCAAAGGAAGTGGAAACAACTTTGAATAGTAGCAGAATATGACCTTTCGGTAGAATGAAAGTGATAACCTGTAAAATATGTTACGTTTTAAAATTTACTATACTTAGCGCATATAAGCCGGTATAAGGAGCTTCTTTAAAAAGTCACAGTTTCACCGCAAGGGTGAAGCAATGAATGCGATAGCAAAAAATTGTAATGTTATACGAAGTGAGGCTGGCAGCTAACTCTTTTTGGATCCGATCTCACGCAACTCTAGAAAACGCTTGTTTAAGAGAATTCTCTTCGCGTTGAAAGCGCAGCACGTGAAGGGTACACCGGCCCGGCCGCCGAGAAGGGGAGATGAGAAGGGGAGATAAAGCGCGCGCGCCCGCGCCCGCGCCCGCGCTCGTAAAATCGAACGTCGCCCCCCCCCCCCCCTCGCCCGCTGTCGGCCGCCGAGAAGGGGAGATAACGCGCGCGCCCCCCGCTCGTAAAATCGAACGTCGCCCCCCCCCCCTCGCCCGCTGTCGGCCGCCGAGAAGGGGAGATAACGCGCGCGCCCCCGCTCGTAAAATCGAACGTCGCCCCCCCCCCCCTCGCCCGCTGTCGGCCGCCGAGAAGGGGAGATAACGCGCGCGCCCCCGCTCGTAAAATCGAACGTCGCCCCCCCCCCCCCTCGCCCGCTGTCGGCCGCCGAGAAGGGGAGATAACGCGCGCGCCCCCCGCTCGTAAAATCGAACGTCGCCCCCCCCCCCCCCTCGCCCGCTGTCGGCCGCCGAGAAGGGGAGATAACGCGCGCGCCCCCGCTCGTAAAATCGAACGTCGCCCCCCCCCCCCTCGCCCGCTGTCGGCCGCCGAGAAGGGGAGATAACGCGCGCGCCCCCCGCTCGTAAAATCGAACGTCGCCCCCCCCCCCCCCTCGCCCGCTGTCGGCCGCCGAGAAGGGGAGATAACGCGCGCGCCCCCCGCTCGTAAAATCGAACGTCGCCCCCCCCCCTCGCCCGCTGTCGGCCGCCGAGAAGGGGAGATAACGCGCGCGCCCCCCGCTCGTAAAATCGAACGTCGCCCCCCCCCCTCGCCCGCTGTCGGCCGCCGAGAAGGGGAGATAACGCGCGCGCCCCCGCTCGTAAAATCGAACGTCGCCCCCCCCCCCTCGCCCGCTGTCGGCCGCCGAGAAGGGGAGATAACGCGCGCGCCCCCGCTCGTAAAATCGAACGTCGCCCCCCCCCCCTCGCCCGCTGTCGGCCGCCGAGAAGGGGAGATAACGCGCGCGCCCCCGCTCGTAAAATCGAACGTCGCCCCCCCCCCCTCGCCCGCTGTCGGCCGCCGAGAAGGGGAGATAACGCGCGCGCCCCCGCTCGTAAAATCGAACGTCGCCCCCCCCCCCTCGCCCGCTGTCGGCCGCCGAGAAGGGGAGATAACGCGCGCGCCCCCGCTCGTAAAATCGAACGTCGCCCCCCCCCCCCCCCTCGCCCGCTGTCGGCCGCCGAGAAGGGGAGATAACGCGCGCCCCCGCTCGTAAAATCGAAGGTCGCTCGAGGGACCCCCCCCCCCCCCTCTCGCGTCTTTTCACGCTCACGAACGACGGGCGGGCCCGGTTATATATATACATATACGGCAAATGACGCCGACGCCGACGCGGACGCCGACGGCGAAAACCAGCCGCGAGTGTCCATATAATTGCTATCGCAATAAAATGAATCGATGTGAGGGTAATATCTTCATTTAACCGTGAAGTGGGGCTTCGCGGCAGTGCGGATTTCCCCTGGATATGTATTTTCACGGCTTAGCACCTCTCCACTGCAGCGAAACCACCTTTACAGGGGGTTACATGCGGACTAATATGCATCTATTCATTGTTTCGAATACTTCGAAATTTTCACTAATTTAAATTCGAATCGAAGCGAATTCGAATATTCGCACAAGCCTAAAGAAAACGTAAGCTCTGCCCACGGTACCACGCACATGCCCTTCACCAGTGAAAGACAGTAGTCTTAGCTGGCTTGCGCTCGAACTGGAAGTACTGTATTTGCACAATTGTAGGTCGCCCCGTTTTATATAAATTTGAGCTCTGAAGTTTGCGGTCGATTTACAATCGAAACCGGAAATAGTAACACCAATTACAGCGAGAAAAACGAGAAATCAGGGGCGTTGTAGCATGGTTACGAGTCACGACATTATGTTTGCATTCCGGCTCTACCTGTTACATATACCGTATTTTCTCACTATAACCCGCACCCTCTGCAACAATTCACGTAAATTATCTAAAAAATGATCACCACGTGTTGCCACAAAGCTATCTTTAATGCATAGCTGTGAAGCATTTGTCGGGAAGTCGCCTTTACACGCCGGAATTTGCGTTTTTTGTGTTGACCTTACGGAAGAATCTTCAGGGATAGTTGGTGATACATTCTTAAAATATTCCACCGCTACTTTTTATGAGGACAGAACGGAGAAGTGTGTGACAGACGGACGCGGTCTTCAAATCTGAAGTCGGCGTGCGCCCTGACTACATAATTGGAGACAGTTTCTTTTTTTCGGTTGTGCGAATTTTTTTTTTTTAATGGGGGGGGGGGGGGGCGATGTCGACTTACACTCATCTAAATACAGCACTTTTTCTCAGCTAATGTAAATACTGTGCATATTAGGGGATAAAGACTTGACATTACATTTTGCTGAGCAGCAATGTCAGAATCCCTTGATGAATTTTACCAGAACATTCAAGTTTCCGACCTAAACAATGACACGAACGTGTGTGTCACTACCTCAAACACTCATGAAAATGAGTAATTGCTATTGGATGGAGCGCTTACGCGAATTCTCTGTGAGAGGGACAGTGATAAATGTTGACAGAGCTGACGTTTCTTAATTAGGATAGTAACTGAGCGTGGAGTGTGTGCTCATTGGTGCAGACATGTGTGCATCCATTTTAAGATGAAAATGTGGCTGCCTTCTAAAGTTTTATTATCCTACTATAGTTGTCTGCAAGGTTTTCCTAACAAGCTTGCACTGTCACTTCTGGGATGCTCGTTGTATCATATGCATGCATTTGATGTGGGAGTGCCGGTGCTGTGAGGTTTCTTTGTGCCTCTGCCACTCTTGACTGCGCATAGGGTGTAGTGCAAATCTTGTTGGGCCAACATGGCAGTGCCATGCTGCTTTCATGGCAGCAAATTTCGCGGAGCGAATAGCGCGATCAAGTTGTTGCCTGTTAATTGTACACGGTATGCTTACAACAGTGCTACACCACATGCACTGTTGAAAGAATA
>JALIZH010028875.1:0-24539 GCA_030522465.1 Rhipicephalus appendiculatus | reverse complement strand
CATAATCATATCGTGGTTTTGGGACCTAAAACCCCATATATTATTATTATTATTATTATTATTATTATTATTATTATTATTATTATTATTATTATTATTATTATTATTATTATTATTATTATTATTATTATTATTATTATTATTATTATTTATAAAAACTTCCAGAACAGCAAGAAGCGCTGTGTAGCGGCGATGTGACGCACCTTCCTCCTTAGTGGCACGCCGAGCAGCATGATTCCACAAGCTTCCGGATGACGTTTCGATACAGTTGCACGCACGTACTTCACACGAACAGTTGATTTGGTGTTCAAGTATCGTCGCCTATTCATTTGCTGAAGATACGACGAATCTGCACGGAACTTATCGAGACCAAATTTATCGCTTTTGGATAGATAACCATTAACCTCGGGGGAAAAAAATGTTTTATGTATGGCCAACAGCGCGTTAAAGAAAAGCACGGGGGGTTTTACATAAGTTGAGAAAATGCGAATATTCAATATCAGTGTCTTCTAAAAAAAAAAAAAAAAACACGCCAGGTATGCGTGGAACACGCAGCACAGCGGCCTCTCTAGAGCCCATTGTCATCTCTCTTGGGGCGACTACTACAAGTAGAGTTGCGAGGTACCCACTACACCATAAACCGTCATAATTTTGCGAAATAGGGAACTAACCCCTCGCATTATTCATCATTTTGCCGAGAAGCGAGGTACCCGTTACATATCTGTAACGGACTATGTGGATGACGACGAAGAATTATGA
This sequence comes from Rhipicephalus appendiculatus, assembly GCA_030522465.1. Classification (NCBI taxonomy): domain Eukaryota; kingdom Metazoa; phylum Arthropoda; class Arachnida; order Ixodida; family Ixodidae; genus Rhipicephalus; species Rhipicephalus appendiculatus. The sequence continues at coordinate 23,780 of JALIZH010028875.1, read as the reverse complement.
CTGAGCCCTTGGCCAATCCCCCTGAGTGGGTATGAGCCATGGCAGAGAATCATCATCATCATCATCAGCCCTTGGTAATGGTAGGGAATCTTTAAACCACCCTTTCATTATGCATTTCGCTCTGTGTGACGTCTGGTGCTATTTTACTCTTGTAACGCGCCGTATGACACCTGTTAACTCGATTCCTTGCCTGAAATGATGCCTTATAGGTTTTCTTTTTTTTTTCTTTTTTTTTCTTTTTTTTGCAAATGAGTTTCAAACACCGGCGTGGCTCGTCCGCCGCGGTGGTATAGCGGTTAGGGTGCTCGGCTGCTGACCCGAAGGTCGCGGGTTCGATCCCGGCCGCGGCGGTCGCATTTCGATGGAGGCGAAATGGTAGAGGCCCGTGTACATTGCGATGTCAGTGCACGTTAAAGAACACCAGATGGTCAAAATTTCCGGAGCCCTCCACTACGGCGTCTCTCATAATCATATCGTGGTTTTGGGACGTTAAACCCCAGATATTATTATTACCGGCGTGGCTCTGTTGTAGAATACTCGACTGCCACGCAGAGGGCCTGGGTTCATATCCCACTTGATCCTAAATATTTTTAACGCGATAGCGTTAAAGAGCTCGTTTCACAGAAATTCCGGCGTCGGCGTCGTTGGTTGTTAGCGAAAAATCATCATCTTGTCCGTGACCGAAAAATCATCATCTTGTCCGTGACCGAAAAATCGAGAAAGATGCAAATAAAATAAATAATAAAAATTTTCGGGTCCGAGTGAGGATCGAACCCGGGTCGTCTGCGTGGCAAGCAGGTGTTCTACCACACAGTCATGCCTCTGCTTGGAAATGCTGTGAAAATAACTTCCTCTGCTTGAAAATGCAGTGAAAATAACTTGCATGCTTCGCAAACGCAAGCGTCCTTTATATAGGCGTCGCAATATAACATGTAATATCCCAGGAATATTGCGTGGTACAAGCGGAAATTGCCCTCGGGCGTCACAATATGTGACTAGCATAACGATTCCATAGTTTAAAGCCAGCCACCCATTACAAACGGCACACACCGTACTGCGCGTATTCCCTTAAAGGAGTACTGACACGAATTTTAAATATTTTCGGATTGTTGCTCTAAATAAAAACGTGGGTGTCGAGAACCCTAGAAAGAGTGGCGCGGTGCATGGGAATGCATCGAATATATTTTTATTACCGTTACCTTAAAACAGCAGTTTCGGTTTCGGTATCGAGAGGGTGGCTTCGCAGTGACGTTTCAAGACTGCTCTGACGTCACGGGAAGACTGCAACTCGCGACATACTAGCAACAGTTGCCTGTTTGCTGTCAGTCGCACGTGGTTCACGTAAACAACGATGAGTGCATTGTCGTCCAGTGACTCTGAGAGTGATTTCTGCGACTTAGGCTGCATGCAGGACGCAAATTTCGGGAACCCAGTGAGCTGTGTTGATTTGTCATGATAATGTCCATTGCGGTGGGGTCTGGCTTGCAGATGCTGGGTGACGAACTTTAAAATCAATGTATAATATTTTGTACGCGTTGTGTGGCTCCGGTGTATGGAGAGCGATGACAGTGCACACTATGCACTGTCATCGATACAGTTCCCTTTTGGGGTGCCTCAGAATCGTGTCAGTACTCCTTTAACACCACGTAGTGGGTGCATAGCAAGTTCGAAAACATTTTCCAAATTTGCCGCGCATAATTTCTCCTGGTTTAAAGCATACTACCCATTACATAGTATGCACTAAGTGATTGAAGTACGCAGTAGGGACGGGATATCGCTATCGCGTTCAACTCTTAAAGGCGAAGCTTAAGGGTCCCCCAATTTTTTAGATGTGAAGCATCTTATGGCGAAGCTTAATCCGGTGGTGGTGGTGGTGGTGGTGTGCCGCGTGGCCTCCCTTACTGCGCATGCGCAAACCCTTTCAAAAAAAAAAATAAATAAAAAAACCTCCTTTCCCCCCTCTCTCTCTCCTCTAGGCATCCCTCCCCGCGGCAACCACACCCTCACTGCGCATGCGCCTCCCTTCCTCTCTCCCCTCCTACGCTCCCCCCTCTCCTCTAGGCATCCCTGCCCGCGGCGTCCACACTCCCACTGCGCATGCGCGTCCCCCCTCTCTCCTCTCCTACGCTCCCCCCCTCTCTCCTCTAGGCATCCCTGCCCGCGGCGTCCACACTCCCCACTGCGCATGCGCGTCCCCCCACTCTCTCTCCTCTCCTACGCTCCACCCCTCTCTCGCCTCGCGACGCCGACGCAGGCAGCGTCTGCTAGCGAGTTTCTTGGTTGAAAAAACCGACTGCTCGCGCTGCACAACCGTTTCAGTGGCCACCCCGTATATATGGCAGTGGATCTTGACCTGCAAGGTGGTGCCGGTGGGAGATTTCTCCTGTGCGTTGTTGAACAATAAAAATTCGCAGCGTGCGCGTTAACTAAAAGCGGACTGCGGGTCTCTGTGTCCAGTCGGAGTCTTCTGTCTCTCATTGCCCATTAGCAGCGATTGGCATGTTCCAGTAGGAAACACCGCTCCATCACTGCGTGCTTTGCGCCTCCCCAGTTTTCTCTCCTGCGCAACGCTGCGATGAGCGCCAGCGTCAACGCCGCCGCCAGTGTAAGCGTTAGCGCCCGCTGCTTCACATCCACACATGATTCCCTTTAGCGGGAGATGGTGTAATTTTTTCTCATTGTGCGCGATAGCGGTGACGGACAACGCGGCGGTGGCGACAGCGGCGGGCAATTACGCCACCAAAATCTGTTCTTGTGATCTCACAACAGCTCGCTGTAACGGCCACGATGTAAACTTGCGCTTTCAAGATATTAAGCTTTGTGTTATAACTGTGTGCTCACGTTCCTTGTATTTTCCGTGCAAGACAGTGGTCTTAAAGTGAAGGTTCCCAATTTCTTCCCGTAGTATACTGATATGCCTTACCCTCAACTTCCAGTTCTTCTTGACCACCTATCTTGCTCATTGTCTGAGCTCGTTGCGGCCAAATGTGTTGTCTCTTGCAAGTTAGCATATGGCATGTTCCCCTACCGCGCCCCAAGATGGAGCCATTGCGTTCTTTGGCAACTGCGCGCTAACGCCCTGCTGCATAGCAAAGCTCATTCATCCGCGCCTCACTTATTTGAAATTAATTAAATAAATAATTGAATAATTAGTTGAATGACATCTGGAACAAGTCATAAACGTATAAGTAATAATTCTTGTTTTTAATGTTTATTTATCCGTCTCCTTTTATATATTTGTATTATACTTCACCTATCTCACTGTACATCCTATAGGAAAAGGCAGAAACATTCATATATCCCGGCTGCGATAGATGCATCCATATCAAGCCAACAGAAAACGAAGCCAAGGTACGCATAGGGGACGTTACATATAGCATTTAATTGTAGTGTAGTAATTATAAGTTAAAGCGATATGACAGCGCAAGTCCTGACAGCGAGAGTACTGAACTATTCAGCAGTTTCGCGGCTTTCTTGCCCAGCCCTGTAGCACAAGTAAGTACACATGTTTACCTTCTAGGCGCAGGCTGAAACGCAATCTCGCTAAAACGCCATTACCCACAAGGCAACGGCGCTGCGAAAACGAGTGAACGAAAAAAAAAAGTGAAATAACAAGAAACAATTCGACAAAAAGAACAAAACAGAGGAACATCGGCGGCGAGGTTTTGGAAAAGGGATGCCGCGAGATATAGCTTTCCCAAACGGCGATTTCCACTGGGACAAATACAACAGCGGAGCTTCTCGGCGCAAAAGCCGTTCGAGCGCTTGTATTGCTTCTGCGGAAACTCAACACCCACGTGGCTGTGTCTCTCGGAATAACACAGTGAAAGAAAAAACATGCGAAATAAAAAAAAGAGTCGAAATAATACCGCAAAGAGCAGCTCTGAAATGCCAGAGGCAATGCCAAGGTCCAGGGCGGAGGTACGTGTGTGCTCCTTACTTGACAGCGTTGCGTAAGGGGCAGTAATCCCATAAACAGCCTGATGCGACGAGCGCCGAAGTGGACGGAAAACGCGTGACCGTTACAGAGTACGTGGCTTATGCGAATGAGGACAGGCATCCTTTATTAAAAAAATATATATATTCTCATAAATTCACTTCACTTTGCCTCCACCAACGTCGGCCACGTGTCTCGAATAAAGGTCAGCTGGCCATGGAGCCGAGCCGTGGAGAGCAAAAAACGTGCCGCTGGATAAACGTGAGGATTAAGAGCCACTCGTAAGCCCCTGCGTGGGCCTCTGCTCGCGCATGCGCAGACGCAAAGAGGGCTTTGTCGCGAATACTCGTTGGCTGACGAAACGTGTGGTCGTCCGTGCGTTTACCGGGTCGACGCGAGGGCTACTGAAGTCGCCCGCCATGCGCGCTGAAGCATTAATTACAGAATCGCGCTGTTTACACAGCGCATGCGCGTGAACGTTCACCCACCATTGGAAGAACGGAGAAGACTCGAAATAACCTCGAAGAGAGACCTTTATTTAATGAGCTTTAGGTAAGGTCTGCCTAGTGTCTTCTTATCAGAATTATTTAATTTTCGACGAACGCGCGTGGGAAGAGCGTGACTTTTTCTCGGCGGCCTGACGCTGTGGAGTGCACGTTCGGCCAAGGCGAAGGCGGAGCAAAGGTTATGAAAATCTCCGCAATGAAAATGGAGGATACTTCGGGCCTATAGCATAATGCATGAACTGGAGAAGTAGTGCCAGAGCAAGACATGTCTTTTAATTTCTTTACTGCAGTCCCAAGTATCTTTAGATAGATAGATAGATAGATAGATAGATAGATAGATAGATAGATAGATAGATAGATAGATAGATAGATAGATAGATAGATAGATAGATAGATAGATAGATAGATAGATAGATAGATAGATAGATAGATAGATAGATAGATAGATAGATAGATAGATAGATAGATAGATAGATAGATAGATAGATAGATAGATAGATAGATAGATAGATAGATAGATAGATAGATAGATAGATAGATAGATAGATAGATAGATAGATAGATAGATAGATAGATAGATAGATAGATAGATAGATAGATAGATAGATAGATAGATAGATAGATAGATAGATAGATAGATAGATAGATAGATAGGGAAGAAAGAAAGGAAGAAAGAACCATAGAACGTATAAAAATAAGTGCACTCCGCACCTACTCATAAATCCACTTGTTGCTATGTACGTCGTGCTCGCACGAGAAACGCTGTGAAGTTGCTCCAGCTCGAACGATTAAATGGCGATTCCCTTGAACCATGCGACAGTGTTGTGCAATAACGAGGCTGACGCTGTCTCAGGAATGCTGGAGTCTGTCACACTGTATGCATGGGCCTGGTGATGGCAGTTAGTGGCGGCGTTCGTGTGCGGAGTACTGGATAAAGGTTGCTTAATCTCTTTTCCCGAGCTCAGACGCGAGCGCGGTGGTGGTTGGCGTAGAATCTCATATGCATTAATCCGCGGAATAGGAGCGACTTCCATGCGCTCTCTGATATGCGATGTTGTGATGTATGTGGAAGCGGGCTCCGAGTTAACCGTGGAGTAGCCTATATAGCTGAGTTGAAAAAAAAAAAACTTTCTGGGGACGTGTGAACGATGCGCTTTCGTTGAATAGTCAGGCGGGCCTCAGTGATATATATTGTGCAGCGTTGAGTCCTGTGAAAGACTTCAGGCCGAAAGGGGAAGGTCCAGTGACTGAAGGCCTTCCTGAGGAGAATGTCAATTTTGGTGAGCTCCACGGGTGTTTGGGGACGAGAGGAAGTAGTGTTGCCCACTCTGCCGATGAATCTTGAATTATATATCGTCGGAAAATATCGTCCTCTTTGAGGCCGTAATAACTCTACGTGCGTCTGCTGATCATCGCCATGACCTTAAGACCGTCTCGGCGAGGCGTCGGAAGTTGAAGGCGCCGCCGACATTATCTTGAAGATAAAGGCCGAGGCGCACAGCAGTTTTATTTTCTGAGATAAGAGGGCCGTTGAGGGTGAATTGCATTGTATTATAGAGGGGCGTCGGCCCTCCAAATAGCCTGAGGTGGGCGCCAAGGCTGTCCCATACCTTGACTAAGTCGGACCTGCACTGTCATTGTTTAAAGTGCAAGGTTATGGACATGCTGGTTTTTGACGACGATGGCGGTCTCGAAGAATTGTGACGTTGCACTCGGAAGAACTTCTTGCCTCCCACATTTACTGCCGTAAAGCTTAGGACCTAAGGCGGGCCGTTGTGAGTAGCACGCATTGCTTCGTTTTCTGATTTCATTGCAAAGCTTGTTTTCCTTCTGGCTGGATCAATGGGGGGAGGGGCTGCAATAATACTTGCCCCCCTCAGTGAAAAATGCATGTTACCGATAGCAAATCGACTAACAGAACATGCAAGACCGCATTATTTACACCTGACTACGCCAGAACCCATACGTTTAAGAACCCTCCCTTTCCTATAGAACAGCAACAGAATGAAACAGACAAATGAGTGCCGAACACTAACATTGGGTGGCTTAAGAATACTTGTGTTCCTCGTTTCGACTGCCCGGCTGAAATGTTGTACATTTCGTACGCTTCATGTTTTTTTTTTTTTTTTTTTTGCTGTTGTTTTTTTCGCCCCCCCTCCCCCTGATTCGTCTTGGGCCTGTAGTGAATAAATAAATAAAAACTGGAAAAATCCGATGGGGCACTCCTTCAAACTTCAGTGGCAACGCTATGCCCTCATTCGGGTATTCCTAATGACCGTGAGATCCTAGCAAGGTCTTCGATCTCCAGCACCTTGCAGTACCTTGCTCCAAGTTCCTTTTTGTTCAATAACCGGACATGAGAAGTTATTTTTTAAAAAAAAGTTAGTATCCTAAAGGAGCCGGTCACCAAGTTGCCCGTCAGGAACTACGAAAAATCTAAGTCGATCGCTAGGGTCTACACACACCACTTTAAGCCAGTGGCATGTGTATACAAACCACCGGCTGAAAGGCAAGAACGAACACTTCGGAGCAACCTCAAGGCCGGAAGAGGTCATCGAATCATTTTCGATAGCCTTTCTCGCGCCGTCTAAATCAAAGCTCCAGCTCATATTCGGGACCACGTTCCACATAGTGCTCGTCGCAGCTCGTGACATGGAAACGTCGCCTGCCGCTGAAGCTCAGAGCGCACGCAACAAAGGCCGTCGTGACCCGACGATATCCGAGACACGACAAATCGCCGCGACCTACAACTGCAAGCTTCTCCGGGGCAAAGGGATTGTGGGAGGACGTCGGGAGACGCGGAGCCCGCACAGCTGACTTTGAAACGACATTGAGCAATTTGGTTCACCGCCACCGGCGCTCGCTTGCCGCGGGGTCGGCTGTGACGTAGGCACCGATCGATGCCCTCGCACCGGCGACCGAACGGCCGCCCCTATTACCTGTCCGCTACTTTCTCCTCCTTGCGTATTGTCGCTCGCCATCGACGCCTTCTGGAAGAGGATCAGTCGCGTAAAGGCGACGTCACCGTCGCCTCTCTCCTTTCCCGTTCACGCTTCGTTCGATCAGTCATTCCCCCATGGCACACGCGCGCGCGTGCGTGTATATATATATTACTCTGTATTGTGTCGTGGGCGTATAGAACTTCCTTCCGTCACATGGTACCCGTCTCGCGCTCGCGATCATAATACCCGTCTTATGGCACCGGTCACGACAGGCCTTTCCCCCGGTTACGTGTACCGTGCATACGTCATGCTTTATCGCTTTCCGCCGCACGCACTTGACCCGGTGACTTACCCCGCTATTACGGCTTCGTGCCCTCGTTTATCCTCTGTCACCTTTTTTTTTTTTTTTTTTTTTTTTTTTTTTTTTTTTTTTTTTTTTTCTTTTCGTCCTCGGAGGACCCATATCTTCACTTCTTTAATTCGGTGTCGTCGCGCTCGTTCACGGAAGATTCAACTGTCGTCGCCGTGCTCATCACGACTTAAGTAGGGCGTCGACCAATGAAGTTCCGCAGATTTTTTTTTTCCCCGCAAAGTTGTCAACAAAGTGAGCCCCACATATTGCCTCCAGCTATAGTTGTCTTATAGTCCCTTATAGTCTCTTTAGAGCTTTCTTTTTCTAATATCTCTTCTTGCGCTGCCTTCCGGTGTGCACAATTAGCGGCTCATTATTCTTCAGCCGTGCGACTACAGATAAGGAGCTAATCATGTGCTCCAAGCAGCGCGCTTATCTGCGCTTCACTTCAGCAAAGGCCAGGCAGTCTATCAGGCGTCCCCCCGTTGATATCGTTAAGATAGCTTCCGACAACGTGTATGAAAGAAGAAAAAAAACACCAGCTTTTTCGGTGGAGGTCGATCGATATATTGATGCGCGCACATGGAATTTTCATTCGCCGCAGCTTGCTATGACGAAAGCGCCATTTTTTTTCTTTAAATAAGTCGAATAGTATAGCCGTCGCACTTCAAAATAAATAAGCGTGAAAAGGATTTACGGAGAGGAACGTGAGCCGCCGTTAGTCCTTCCGTTTTGTTTTGTGGTTGTGTAAAATGGCAATTTCAGCGTGTTTGTAAGCAGGGGTGGGCGCCGTCGACATATTGAGGCGCTTGTAGCGACGTCGCCGCGCGTAGGCTCCGCCCAGCCCAAAGCTCGCCACCGCCCTCTATGATCACGTGACAACTGGCACAGCAGCTGCAAAGCTGCCTCCGAGCACAGCGCGTCGAGGAGCGCGGGATCATGTGTAAACTGGCACAGCATCTGAAAAGCTGCCTCCGAGCACAGCGCGTCGGGGAGCGCGGGAGGCTTCCCGACGCGCTGTGCTCGGAGGCAGCTGCTGTGCCAGTTGTCACATGATCATAGAGGGCGGTGGCGAGCTTTGGGCTGGGCGGAGCCTACGCGCCGCGACGTCACTACAAGCACCTCAGTATGTCGACGGCGCCCACCCCTGTTTACAAACATGGAATAGGTCTATACGAAACTGTCTCACTGATCTATACAGCGTACAAGACTCACTAACGACACGAATTAGTTGTGGTCTCTATACAGTCACGCTCAAAAAAGGAAAGCAGGTTGAAATACATTTATACGTTGCCCCATTTCGCTTATTTTACGCACGCTTAGGTTTCTCATTCTGCACGGGTATACGACGCTCCATAAAACTAGAATAAGGTGTTTATCAACCGCAGGAAAAAGCAAGCTATTTGGTGCTGCTCTCGTGGCCGATGGGGCCAACAACGAATGTTCATACATCGCAAAATTACGTTGAGTTCAACAAAAGATGCAAAAACAAGGGCAAACAAAGAAGGCGGTCTTCGAGTGAGTAGGGAACCACCACTGTGATGGCCGGGGTCGAATGAGAATGTCGTCAGTGAACACAATGTGGAGTGCTCATAAACTCTAAACAAGGCCGGCCTTCTAAACACGCTAAGAGCGGCGAAGTGGGTTTGTTGGCGCATCATAGTTTTGACGGGCACTTGAGCGCAAGGAAACATCCCTCAAGAACTATTCTATAAGCGTGTCTGTCTTTCTTTCGCAACACGGTCGTTATTGAACATATCTAATATAATATCGCGTACATTTACCAATTCAGGTTTTGTTTTAGTTTTTTACAACTTATTTCTCACGTCTCAGCACTGCTTAAAACAAGTCAACAAAAAATAAATGTTTCAACAGGCACCCACTATGATGAACCCCATAATGAAACTATCAAAAACCATGCTCAGATTCAATTTACGTCCCTAGCATCCCTTTTGTCAAGGCGTACATTTCCTGCTACAGATCCTGCCCCCCCATTTCCCCACCCCTTCCCCATCCCTGTGTCACACGAAAGTATAGTCAAAGCTACTGGCCGTGACATGAACACGAATAAAAGGATTTCGAAATTCCCGTACACCCCATTCCCAGCACTTTCTTGCCGAAGCTGCACCACCCAAAACATTCCATTAAGCGCTACACGGACGCCGTTTACGCTTCTGTGTACACATATGGCCTCGGCGTCACGCCCGCCCAAGCGCGCAGCGCGCGGAACATGGCACAAGTCAGCGAGGCATCAACCCATCGCGGTCCACGGAGGAGGCAGGCCGTACAAATTGCATTCGGCGCGCACAACGGCCCCCACTGGGCGGACGGCGACGGAATTCGATCCGGCGCCGCTGTCAACCCTCGCCCCCCCTTGTTCTCGGCACAGCACGTAAAAAAGAAAATATTAATAATGAATAAACGCCCAACAAACCACACCATCTCCCTTGGATCTCCCGAAATGACCCGAATGTGGAGCTCCCAAATTTATGTTTCTTTAAAATTGGCAAAACGTGTTTTCTGGATATAAACAAACAACTAAAAAGTTACTGGGCACCAAAAAGAGCCCCAGAAAGTCATTGCGGGACGAACGATTTTCATAAAAACGCCATCAAAACAAAACAGCCCGCAGTGATCCCCGAAATGCCCTTGAGGGAGCAAAACACTTGTGTGAAAAAAAAAAAAACTGAAAAGAAAAGCCGCGCATGCGCACTTGCTGTTGGCTTCGCGCATGCGCGCTTTGTGACGCGCTCGGTCTTCTTGTCTGCCGTCTTTGTGTAGCCGTGGTTTTTCATTGGGTTTCTGTGCTCCATTGCATGCTCTGTGGATTCGTGTGGTATTGCAGATGTCATCGTCAAAATTACAGGATTTTTGTGGATTTGCATCGCTACAGAAGGTATGTACGACCATCTCGATGCGACGAAGTTGCAATCGGATATTTGTGTTGTGCGTGAAAGTGGTGTAAGTTCAATAGTGCGTGCGAGCGCAAAGTTCTGTGTTCACGGCTGCTGTCCTTGTTTCCTTTCCACTAGGACGAGTCGAAAGAAAACGCGGGCGCGACGAAAACCTAAGAACCCGTTTGAGATTATTCGTGACATAATTCGCTTGTTTTAGGCCGTAGCAATGGAAAAAGTTTGCCTTGCATTGAGCTTTGCTCCGAAACAGTACATGTTTTTCACACGTGCTAATAAGATTCTTCTCGCATCTCGTGTATTTTCTGCATGCGAGAAAGCTTTTAAAATATTATTATATACACGAAATGTAAACTAGAAGAAATATAATGATAGCCTTCATATCTTGGTTTCTGCTTACACGTATGTGCGAGTATAAGCGATAATGCCGACTTCATGCTCTGACTAAAGATACAGGAATTATTCCGTCTTTTATGCACAATTCATGATGTCCTCAGGCTGTTCACGTGCATGACACCACGAAGAAATAACCTCTGGATTGTTCCATATATGAGGGTAGTGAAGTCTCCTACTTCGCTTTGCCACGTAGTCGCACGCCCGTTATGCCTTGCCTTGCATCGCTATCGTGTGCGATCATCTTATTTCACTTCGTTTTGTGTGTTCTTGGCTGCTCAAGAGGGGAAAGCAGCGTGTAGTCGAACAGCCCAAAATAACTGATAGGCTCAAGGTTTAGTGCTATATTGTCCACGTGTTATATACGGAAATAACTCGCGAGGAAGAGATAGCTCCTGTACGAAGGGTAAGAAGGCGAGAAAAAAAAAGACACTCTCTGCTTTGAACTCGTAGTGGATTATGGGCCCATTAAATTAAGGCAATTCAGCCGACAAAGCTGTCCCAAAGTGTTTGAGTTTGGCCCAGGGCATTTGCACCGAATGTTTAACTATTCATGTAATAAATTTATTATACTTTTTCATGCGCTTAGAGAGAGGTATATATGGGCTGCTTAACTCGAAAAACAATTTTTATGAGCGGTAAAAGTGCACTGGATACGATCACACAACGAAGGAACACACACGCAGACACATGGCGCTACTTTCAACAGTTCGTTTTGTGATCCCCATAGGCGTGCGCACGGGGGGGTGGGCTGGAGAGGCTTCCCCCTTCAGTCACCTAAGAGGGGGGGGGGGGGAGGCGTAAAGTCTGCCCCATACATTGCCTTAACCCTTTGTGCGGCAGTGGGACACATACGTCCCACTTTTCCGTCTACAGAAAAAAATTTCTCCCACATCACCCGTTGCAATTAGCGCAACATAAAGTCACTCATATCTTACCTAAGTCATCTTAATCTCGAAAAAAATTCTTTTACCACGCTTTCGAAGGGCGGATGTAGTGTTACAATAGCGTTGAATTTCGGACAATTTTTTATGATCGCTTCTGAATTTTCCTCTTTTTGAGATACATAGAACCTACCAATCAAAATGCCGGATAATATCCTGCTTTTCTGGTTTTTGAGAGAGATGATCTGAGCTTCCAGTCATCACGTGTTTTTGTAAATTTGCGAAATAACTTGACCAATAACTGCATCGGAACAATCCCCTTCAAAATTATCCCGCCAATCGCGCAGCGCAATTGCAGATATTAATGCGTGGAAATATTTTTCTCGATATTATATACCTCTTGAAATGTAGCCACATGTTCAGGGCTAACATCTGTACTCGAAAATTTCAACAGCAAAAGCTAGGACAGCCAAATGGACAAAAAAAAAGTGGTCGATGCATGCGGTGAAGTAAGCTTTACAGGGACATACCACAGCGCTTTGAAGGTTCAAGAGACGCAACTGCAGGCGGCGTTCTCCTACTCAAATGAGGTCCGCACAACTTTTCTCTTCACAACTTTGGAGGTGATACCCTGTGCCACTTGCTTCGGCTGTTTCATCCAAAAATTCCCGTTGATGCAATCGCGAGATGGTGCCTTCATGAGGCAGTGGGACAGTGTTTTCCCACTTTTTGAAAGCACTCTCAAGAGTCAGTGGGACATATATGTCCCACTTTTTTTCAGTAAACTACTGGCTTGATTTTGATGAAATTTGTTTCATAATATTTCTATCTAGTTTATATCAATAAAGCACAGCTGGTTTTTATATTACCATGCCAAAAATATAGGACGACCGACAAAGGGTTAATAGGGAGAGGGGCGCTGGAACGAACCTTCGCCCCCCCCCCCCCCTGAAGGGGAATCCTACCCCCGCTTATGGTGATCCTTACACCACTTATTTAGTACATCTGCTGCGCAGAATAACAAAATATCAATAGACAACATCAGGAAACACCACGAAAATCACATTCATTTTCTGTCAGCGCGATAGACGGCTTTTCAATCTCCATTGCTCATATACTCTCGCGTGTAAGTTGATTCCTAATTCTCCCCACAATTATGCACGTGTTGAACAAAGAACTTCTTACAATGCATTGCTAGGAATCCACCTGCCACGTTTCTAGTATTGCAATGGTGTTCACGCAGCCGATCACTCAGTCAGCGAGTGTGTTGTCTGCCGCCATCTTGTGGTCGCAGCTCGTCGCAGCCACGCTGGACAAATCGGTCGCAGCCTGAATGACCGCTGCGTGAAGACCATTACAATGCTGGAAACGTGGCAGATGGTTTCCTAGAAATGCATTGTAAGAAGTGCGGTTTCCTTCCTTTGTTCAACACGTGCAGAATTGTGGGAAGAAATAGGAATCAGCTTACACGCGGGATTATAGAAGCGGGGGAGCTGGAAAAGATGGGTGACAAGCGCATTAGCATGCCGTCTTTCGCGCTGACACAAAAGGAATTTGATTTTTTTCGGTGTCCGTCATGTTGCGTAGTAATTTTCTGTTACTTCTGCGCAACAGACGTGCTCATCTTTTGCTATATAAGTCATGATGGGATCACAAAATAAACTGTGGAAAGAAGTGTTGTATATGTGTGCGCGTGCGTTCCTTCGTTGTGTGATCGTCTCAAGGGTGCTTTTATCGTTCAAAGAAACGGACTACCAACGTGCCCAGATTACCACCGTGTTCGGAAATTAACCCATTTTCAGAAGCTGATTCTCCATGTATGCTTCTGCGAAATATGCGCTATGTGATGACATTGTGTATGATGTACCAACAAACCCACTTTGCAACAACAGCAATGACCCATATTGATTTTGTGAAATATGACACACAAATAATGCCAACTGCTTAAGAGTCAACATTCGTAACTTATGTTCTAGTCTCGCATTGTTGTGCATCTTAATAATTAGTAAGAACTACCATCATACCGTGCTAGTCAAGCAGCGCACTCAAAAGAACGAAGAAGAAAGAGGCAAGAAAAACTCTTCACTCGCTGCATTTGCTACGACTATCGTGGTTTTTTTGTGCCTCTCTATTGAGGTTAGGCTGTGGTACACAAAAGGAAGTGACATTTGATGTCAAGTTTTAGAACACTGTTTAAAAAAAAATGTGCTTAGGCTGCAATTACTTTACGTAAGCTGTACTCATTCTCTTGTTACACATAGGCGGAGAGTACGGGGGGCGGGGGGGGGGGGGGGGGGGGCTGGCGGGCTCGGGCCCCCCTCCGGACGGCTTCATGGGGGGGCGGAGCCACCCCTGAGGCCAGCCCGGGATATTTTTAAGAGCTTGCAAACTGCAGCTTCCCAAAAGGTGTAAAGTGGTAAAAAATGGTAGTTTCTGCCGCCTGAGAGTTATTATTCGCCGTCTTAAATTGAATTCAAAGGCATATAATTAAAGTTCCCTGTGCCAGCATTAGCCCACTCTCTCATGTATGATGCATGGTTTAACAAAGTAAGTGAAGCATGTCGATGATATAATTAAGCATATCCAATGTTTTTGCTTAAATTGAAAAATAAATCTAAAGTCTGCCACTAGAGACCTTGAGAACGAAGAGGATGAGGTTGTATCACACTTTAATTTGGCAGTCGGACTCTCTCTCCCTCTTTCGATATATACATATATATATATATTGTGAAGAAGAAGATGTGCCTCCATCCAGCAGCATCGCCAACGCTTGGCTCGCTCGGCTCGTGTTTCTGATCGCTGCTGTCCCGCTGGACTGTGCCTCTCGCTGCGTCGTCGCTGACAAGCGTATCATCGCTGAACTGCTAATAAACCTCTTCACAATATATATATATATATATATATATATATATATATATATATATATATATATAGAAAGAGAGAGACAGAGAGAAAAGTGGAAGAGCATGTCGGGCCCCGCCCCCTCCGGGAAAATGAAAACTCTCCGCCTATGCTCTTGTATATTCGTTTTGTATATGTGGCAGGCGGCCATGAGTTTCGAGGACACGGCGCACGCGGAAGGGTACACACAGTGTTAACAATGCTGTAGGTGTCTCAAGATTGTGTTCTGTGGTTCTGCTTTCTTTCAGATATTTAAAAACAGAGCAAGATGAGAAAACGTTGCAAAGAAGATTCTTCTATTTGGGCTAGATTGCACAAGATCAGCTGAAAATGAATCATTTCTGTATTTACATAGTTATTTATGCCAATCCTCAAGGCCCTGGGCATTTATTAAAATGTATATTTTTGCAATGAGTGTAATCAGTTTTCAAAGTAAACCTCGTTTACTTAGCACAAATGTCACAAACACGCATTACTACAACGAAGCGCATTTTTTGTGCGCAGCATTTACATGTGTAAGTGCACCAGCAAACTAAATTTTGTGTACTTAAATCCAGTGGTGTAGCAAAATGCAGGAGTGCCACGGTGCATTGTATTCACTGGTGTGCCACTCCCGCCCATGCCCATGGCAACACCACTCGGATTTAGGTGCGTGGAATTTGGCTGGCATGTGCATTTAGATGTCTAGATGCCACACACAAAAAACCGCTTCGTCATTATGAATAGAAGCCGAGATATTAATGAGAAACCCTTATTTAGAGGTCTCTGGGATGACACCAAAGTTGGAAATTGCTGGTTGCTAAAGCGTACTCGGGACGTTTTTTGGCGCTGTAGGGTTTTTTCTGGGAAGTAGTATATGTCCCACCTAAAACTTTTTTTGGGACATTTTCGGGAGGTTGGTGGTTTGTTGGGTTAGAAGCTTCGCCCCACGCTAAAACACTATATGACAGAAATGCAGTGGAAGGATCGAGTCATCCTTACGCATGTAATATTGCGTGGTAAAAGCGTAGAATCACGCCACGCGTCAAAACATGCGAATTGAGCAACGAGTATAGGTGTTTTAAAGGCCCACTGGGCTCAACAGTGGCGTAGCCAAGGGGGGGGGGGGTTGGGGGGTTCAAATTCCTCTGAAATTTTTCAGTTTTGCTTGCGTATATATGCACGCACACATACAAACGTGCACGCACGAACATAGATACATACAAAGTATGGTTGAACCTCCACCCCCGAAAAAAATTTCTGGCTACGCTACGGGCTCAGACATTTTTTTTATCATAATCACCAGCAAAAGCATTAACAATGTGAACAGCTGCGTAGGTTCGCGTGTTGCCTTACGGACGCGTAGTGGGCCCTTCGATGATTCGTAAAAGAAATATAATTATGGCGCAGTGGAGACTACTTGTTGTATACGCGTTCTGGGATAGCTTGAAACGGTCAATGTTACGCGCACAGTCGTTCGTTTCCTTACGACACGGTCGAGGCATGCACCGAGAACCGAAGCGAGGCTAGCAGTTGAGAAGGCGATGCGCACGGGGCCCGATTACGCCGTCTTCGCACTGAAACAGGCAATACCGTATGGGACCTCATAGGCGGGTCAGGCAACCTGCGGCCCGCGAGGCAGTATAATGCGGCCCCCCGCCGCCTCGTCCGAACTCTCCCCCCCCCCCCTCCCCTAATTGTCACCTCTTATCCGAAGCCCAACAATGTTTTGACCTCAAATGGGGTTCTGCTGCAGTGGTAACCTAGCTTGTTAAACCTTTGTGACATGTCTACATAAAGTAAACGTTATATGTATATTTCTATTCCCGCCTTTTTACATTGGTCTCAATTCCCTGAACATTTCGCCGTGTCGGCTTCGAGGAATTCGGCCCTCCGCCTCAAAAGGAGGTTGTCGACCCCTGGTGTATACCATGCGGGACTCCTCGACTTGGCTGAACTTTCTGCCATATCGCTTGTGCAAAGTTTGCTACAATACAAAACGCCCATGTATCGTCCCTTTGAGAACAAATATGCTTAAGGTCACTGAACATTTGTTCAGTGGGTACCGAAACCAGAACCACCGGTGATCTGCTTTAGTCCATTTTAATTCGTTTTCTCTTTCTCATAATTACTGTACGCATCAATTAATGCTGTATACATTTGACGCGCTATGCTTTCTTGGCTTATCTGTTCACTTCATACGCACACTTCTAAAAACTTTTTTTGTTGCATATCTCGAATACGTACGTGTCTTTAAGATTAATATTAAATGACGATTTATATAAGTTTGATTAATACGCGTTCCGCGCATGTCTCGACACCTGCTGCTGCGCGCCAAGTCCCAGCGCACCTTGCAAAACATTACCTAATACCTGTGGTTATCTCTGATGTACCACTAATGAGCAGCACACGTTTAGTGGCTAATTGGCGCATTGTTTCAAAAAGGAAGGATTGCGAAAAACACAGCACACAAGTCGCGCAGGTGTCATCGTCTCTTTCTCTCGTGTGCTTTGTGCAATACTCCCTATGTCGCTAACTAAGGCAAAAGCGCTCGTAACAGCACCAAGAACGCATGCCTCTTTTTCTTTCGTGCGCAGCTGACGAGACCCCTGTCGGAGACAGACGCCCGGAGAGAGCTGCTCCTCAAAACGGACAGGGCCAAGGGACATTGCGGACCACGACTCGGGTGCGCGTTTTAACTTTTTTTTTTCGAAAGATCATCAATAAACGCAGAGAGGGAGGTGGCGGTGGAATTAATGCGTCGTCACGGGACTCGTGGATCGTTTCAAGCGCGGCAGCACTACGGCCGCGAATCCGGTCATGGCGCACGGCAGCTTGCCCGCCTGCTCCCACACGTCCTGCTTCATCCCGTAGGTCAGCACGTCCGTGCTGGCCTCGGTCTGGTTGGCGTTCACCAGGCCCCCCGAACAGCAGTATGACGTCGTCCGCGTTCACCACGGACGCGCTGTGTCGGGGCTGCGGCAGCGGCGCCGCGGGATTCCAGACGCCCTTCTTGGCGTCGTACCAGAGCACGTCGGCGGTGACGTCCAGCAGGCAGTCCTCACCCCTGGTCAGGCCCCCCGACGGCGAACAGCTGGTCCATGTAGGAGACCAGGGCCAGGGAACCTCGGCCCGAGGGCAGCTGGGCTGCTTCGCGCAGCCACCGCTGGCACACGGAGTCCCAGTGCTCGACCGAGGGAACCAGGAACACCTTGTCCGTGCGCCGCCTGGACTGAATGACGCCGCCCGCGATGTGCAGGTAGCCGGCGTGGTACGCGGCGCCCAGGGCGGACATCTTGCAGCACAGAGGCACCGGACACTCGGACCACTGGTCCTGCCAATTGTGTCACGAAAAACCGTAGACGTAGACTCAGCGATTTTTATTATTACTGCTTGACGACTGATGTCACACGGTGCCGTTTTGATCGTCATCGAGCCCTATCGGGATCGAATAGTATCTTCATCGTAGTTGACTTAATTATTCGCACAAGATACTGAAGGGGCCAATGACGGTTGAAAAATACATTGCAGCGCAACAAGAAAACAGATTTCAAGAATTAAGGAGTAAGAAGCAACACATCATCTTGCTCCTTATAAGATTTGTTGCTTCTTACTCCTTTCTTATGTCTCTTTTTGTAGAGCTATGCAATGTATCCCTTGAAACGATGACGGTTTGGACAAGCTGGATGCATCGCATGAGTTGGGTTGCAGATGCGGAGCAAGGGATGACGGGACCGAAGAAGACAAGGACAGTCATATTCAGCAGTTATTTCGTATCCCTTACACCACTCAACAATCCAACAGAAAAGCTGTCCGATTTTCAGACTGACAGAGCTGACGTGCACACTTCAGACCCCCCCCCCCCCCACCCACTTCCCCAGGAGCACCGAAATACTGACCCAATTAAGTTAAGTGGTGTAATGTCTGTAGTAATTGTCGATCCAGTTACACCCAATACAGGCGTAGCCTCTGTATTGTACAGGGGTGGCACACCGGGCACGTGCCCCCCCCCCCCCCCCCCCCGAAATTTTTTTTTCGCTATTGCATACAGAGCGAAGAATGACCATTTCCCGGAGGTGCCCGCCTCGAAATCAATGAGGTGCCCCCCCCCCCCAAAAAAATTTCTGGCTACGCCCCTGACCCAATACAAGTTAAACATCAGATACCTGCGCGGGGTCGTAGATCTCGACCGAGGCGAGGAACCGGTCGAACTCGTCCTGACCAGGCGACGACGTACAGCTTGTGTCCCATGGCCACCGTGGCGTGGTTGCACCGCGAGTGGTTCATGTCGGCCACGCGCTCCCACTGTCCGGCGCCGGTCTCCTCGAGCGCCATGCGGAAGCAGGTGCGCGTCGCGTACTTGATGGCCAGGTGGGTGTTGCGCATGTCGAAGCCGCCCACCAGGTACACGTAGCCGTCCAGGAACGCGGCCGTGTGGTTGTGCCGAGGCTGGGGCAGCCGGCCACACCTGGTCAGCAAAGTGAGGTATTGCATGGGCTAGTTGGTTTTGAATGATTAAAACAGTGTGCTACATCGATATGCATGCCAGCAAACTGCAATTTCAGGTAATCTTTCCATGCACTGAGGGGAATGTGTGTGTAGCCAATTAAAACTTGTTGTTGGGCTAGTTGGTACCTTAGCCCAACTTGGTAATCCCTCGAAACACTGGCACATTCACACACGCTTCCACTCAAGAACTGTGCGGAAGCATGCTCCACTGTGTGGCGTAGAAAAGAAAATGGAAATTCAAGGGACTCGTTTTTCTTTGTTAGACTCCGTATTAATGAGAACAGGCAATGGTGCCAAGGAAAGTATAGGGGATGCTATTAGTAGTAATTGTATTAGGAGTAAATGTAGCATCTCCTATACCACGGCCGCTCGATGAAAGGCCGTGCCTATACTTTCCTAGCCATCATTGTCTGTTAATTCTATTACTGTGTGTTTCACTAATACTGTGTGGTATGTGTTTTTGAGTGGAAGCGTGTGTGAATGTGAGTGTTTCGTGGGATTACCAAGTTGGGCAAAGTACTTACATTACGGTGTAGCCAAACGTTTGACAAAAAAAAAAAAAAACTTCAGTTTTGGCACGAAATATGAGAGGAAGCCTTCCACATATCGAACCAGCAAAGCGCATGCGTCAGTTCAAGCTCCATTCTGCCATAAGCCGCTGGAAACTGACTTTATCAAAAGCAACGTGTAGAAATGAAGCCAGCCAACTCGGAAAGGAACTGCGATCGAGTTGCCGCCAAACCCAGTCATCACCCCAGGTGCAGCATCAGAGGACAGTTCGGCGAGATTGTATTCCCCTTGCCCCATCGTAAACTGTTATATTCCCCTTCCGATCGAGGGGGCTGGGCATGCCGTCGCCGCCTGGCGTAACGCAGGCTAAACCACGTGTAAAAACTGAAAAAGAGGAAGCAAGCGAGAAATAGAGAGAGAAAGAAAGGAAAGAAATAGGAAGAAAAATTAGGAAGAAAAATTATAATAAAGAGAAAAAAAGACGCAGAAAAAACTGGAAAAGAGAAAGAGAAGAGGAAAGAAGAAAAAAACTGAAGAGAAACAAAAAAGGCTGCCCAGCTCCGCACTTCCTTCAGGCTTGGCACCACTAGTGCAAGCTGCCTTAATCTTTTGTTCCTTCATTTTTTTTTTCAATAAATCCAGTTGATAGCGTTTGTCGTGTCTACTTCGTACCGTGTGTCCTCCCTGACTTCACTTGTCCCTGTAACTGTACGCACCTGGTCAGTTCGCGCTTCATCGGGTGGTAGCGCAGCATGGCGCATCCCGTAGCCAGTTCTTGGCTCTTGCCGGGTTCCACGCCGCCCAGCAGGAGCACGACGGCGCAGTCCGGGTCTTGCAGGGGTCCCTTGTGCCACGGAAGCGTCCGCGAAGGATACGTGTCCCACGTGATGGGCGGGATGGACCGGGAGCCCGGGTGGCGCACCAGGAAGTGCTGGTACGGGTCGTCCTCGTCCAGCACCGCCTCCAGCTCGACCACGGGCCGTACGCGGGCGTGGACGCGCTTGTACTGCCGCAACGCCAGGAACCGGCGGACCAAGGCCTGGCAGCGCGTAACCTGTGATCACGACGAAAGAATGAATGAATGACATCCTGTATGCTTCTACGTGCCAGTGGCATGGCGACCAACAAGACGAATAGAAGGATGACAAAAGATTGACTGGCGCGAACTGTTCGTATCGGCAGCGCTGCTCACCTAACCAGTTGTAAATACATATATACGTATTCCTTCAAGTCCGTGTCTCTGTGTCTTTCCCGTAACAATACAAAGGGATACGCCCACTATCACGATGAAAGAAAACGCGAACAGCGGAAAGCGTGGCATTCGGCCCAGTCCCAATGTGACATACCTTGACTGTCGCTAGGTGAACCTCTGCTTTAGGCCGGCATCACCGTAGCGCTAGAATCTTGCTCTGGCTGAGGCCCAGAGCCAGCATAAGTAGAAACATTGAACACGCACACACACGAAGCGTAACCTTCAACTGTGTATGTACAACATTTATAAAACTAGGAGCAATCGCACCGATAATCGTATACAACAGGCTGCGAAAATGTGGCAAGACCGTGCTTTACAAGCCCGGAAGGGTTCTAATGTGACCATCTAAGAAATGTATTTCCGTTCTTGATAATGATAATGAAGATGCACTAACCCAAGTGTCACCTCTTTTTGCTATGAAGTCATTTCAGGCTGTAAGCGACTATTCACTTGATAAAACGGAAGCTTGGGCTAGTTGGTGATTTGGAATCAACATGTTTGCACAGCGCGAGAAAGACGATGACGTGTTGTGTCCTCCCTACGTCCTCGTCTTTCTCGCGCTGTGCAAACATGTCGGCTATTCACGTGACGTCATCCGCAAGGGGCGCTAGCGCGGCAGTCAGTGATGCCAACCCTAAGGATTTATCCCTAGATCTAGAGATTTTCTGGGTCTGTCAGGGATTTGGCGTCTTTTTGTTGATTCTAGGGATTTTTTGTAAGGTTCTGGGAATGTTGCATTATGCGGCCTAATGAGAAGTATTACTGAGTAATGACGCTGCTTCAACTATAAATGCTGTAACCAAATGATAATTCTCGCTCTTTGCAGTTTTTAATTTAAAACAGCGGTGGTGTACTGCTGCGCCGAGTGAAGGCGATCGCAGTTCTGTGACGCGAGATGATCATATTCTGTATACTGTGTGTTGAACATGTGCGCAGTTATCAAAATGAGCACCCTGAGTGATTGCTGTTTTGTGAAACAAAGATAAATTTTGTATTGTAGTGCAAATGAAAAAGCACCAAGTTCAGGCTCGCCGCGTGCCCACACCGTGCAAATTATTCGTAGCGAATAACTTCTGGACCAGGAGACTTGAGAAAGAGAGTGAAAGCAGAATTGAAAATTTCACTAGTTGGTGCTGATTCTTTATTAAGGAAACGGCTCGACGGAAAGAGACGAAGAGACTGTTTTATTTAGTCTTTCCGTCGCGTCGTTTTCATAAGAACGAAAATAGTGACAAAAATATTTGGCCATATAGTAAGCTGATCGAAAGTACACAAAATGGCTATCAGCGAGTAAAAATATGAGCCCTGTACATCAACTGCAAATCATGGAACGCTGATTGCAAATGTGAAAAAATTTGAAATTAACCGCCACCTCGCAAGCTGCAAGTACAAGAAAGGAGCTACTGACTTGCGAATGACTCGAACGATCACATCTATGCCTTCAATCAGTGGGCAAAGTGAACTTGACAAATTTCTGTCTGTAACAACTTGTGCCATCTGAAAGCCCTATATGTGCAATTACTCCACAGAAAGTGCAAAATAAAGGGCTTCAGTGGCTGTTAATATGATGATTTTTACATCTGATAAGATTCACATGAAATGGGCCTCAGAGCAAACTGTCTTTATAATTTGTTAAAAGTGAATTAACCTAAATAGCGACACCAAAAAGTCAATTTAGGGATTTTTCTTGCAATCTAGGGTATTTTAGGGGGTCGATCTAGGGATAAACCGCTGACTTAGGTTGGCATCACTGGCGGCAGTCTCCATACTTGTGGTCCCGCGCGCGGACGTCATCGTATGTTGGACTACAACCAAAGTTCTCGGCTGTTTTGATATTTTTTTCTTAGGAAATGACGTAGTGAGGTGCAGCACCGCCAAACATCAGACTGCCATATGCTAGATTGCTAACGACCACGGCTATGGCGACGCACTCGCTGGCGCCGCCTGGCGGGATGAGCTCAGTGAATACCTCCTATAGCTTAATGTAAGAGGCCCTCTTAATCTAGCGAATCACAGCCATGACGTCGTACCTGCTCAAGTTTGGCCTCGTAGGGCGTCAGGTCGATCTGCATGTCCTGCGAGGCGTCGCGACGCACTTTGGTCGACAGGGACTCGCTCGAGTCCACCCAGGTGGGCACGAACTCGGCGCACGGCGCGTCGGCCGCGCCCATCTCCGAGTCCAGCTTGGGCAGCGACGAGTGCAGCGGCCAGCCGCGGTGGCGCCGGTACGCGTCCTGGATGCAGGTGGCCGCGTCGTGCCTCAGCGCCTGGTTCTCCCGCGTGTACGAGCACTTCTCGAAGTTCTTCACGACGCCCTTCTCGTCCCAGTCGATGGCCGGACCGTTCTCGGCCAAGTACGTGCGCGGACGAGCCCTGCAGCGCGCAGCTTATAATTACTACCACATTCTGCGGAGACCAGTGGCGTAAAAATCGCAAGGGGAGACACACGTCTTGCCACGGCGGCCATTTCATTTTATAAATAAAGGCGTTACTTTTATGTACATAAAAAGTAAAACAATTTTCTTGCGCTAAAATTAGCTGACGACTATGGGTTTCCAGCTCGCGTAATGGCACTGTTCCATTGAGTCTTCTCTGACGCCGGTCGAGTGGTAGTTGCAATTTCAAGCCTCACACAGCTGAGGGGTACCTCAGCTGTGTGCAATTCAAATATATGATGTTTAAAAGATAAACCTCAAGGGGGGA